>OU015490.1:246385148-246517648 GCA_907164885.2 Dolomedes plantarius
AATCAAAATAAGAAACCTTTCTTTTTGTAGTATTACAGACTATCTGCATTAATTAATTGAATTTTGTTAAATAATTAAATTAGAAATACTTTGTTTAAAAATGTATTTGATTTATTCAAGGCAAGAATAAAAATCCGTTCAATTTCGAACAGGGAATTTTAAGACGGGGATGTTTTAATTAAACAGAAAACCAAATTTTATCTACATATCTTATCAATATTATGTTTTTATCAAAATATTATTAAGAAGGATCCAATTAAAGTTAGCTTCATTTTTATGAAATAATCTGAGCTATATATTTACTTCTTAAATCCTAAATTTTTGTCTTTCAAATTAAGATGTACCTTTTGATGCCTAAGAAAGAAAAACACATTTTCTTTTTGACTTCGTATATCGCAAAAACCCTTGCTGATCTACGGGGAAATTTTTCTAATTCCATATTAGCTGATATATATATATATATATATATATATATATATATATATATATACAGTATGCCCACTAAAGTCCCTTGCCACCCTCTTATCTTCGGAACGGCAGCTGCTGTATTCATAAAAGTGGTGTCTAGGTATTGTAAAGTAGCCATGCGCTACGGAATGAAACCACCTACCGCGCAACCTGGTGGAAAACTGCGGAGTTAGCATTCCTATCTCGAAAACGGAACGAGATAGGGAGAAAAAGGGATTTACAAAGTTTTAGAAAATCATAGATTTACTACGAAAAAATACCTTGTGAACATTAATAAGAATAATACAATGGTTAAAACGCGCATTTGTTTTTTCGTGATTTTGAACACTGTTACGTGACAAAACGATCTGAGAAAGAAAAACAACTAATTATAACAATATACCTTTATTTGAGATGTTCAAACTTCTCACCGTCAGCTGCAATGCACATTTGGATCCTCGTTTGAATGTCACATTCCACACGTTGGAGCATAGAGCGTGACACGTTGGCACAAGCGCCCGTAATACGTCGTTTAAGGTCCTGCAATGTTTGTGGAGGGGGTCGCATACACCCGCTGTTTCAGGTATCCCCACAGAAAAAGTCCAGTTGAGTCAGATCAGCCGAACGCGGAGGCCTCTCTTCGAAACCGCCAAACACAATTATTTGGTTCCCGAGTTCCTTGACGAAGTACTGCTTCGCTGGAGATGTCTTATGAGCGGGAGCTCCGTCATGTTGAAACCATACATTCCTAAGATTAAACAACTGCAGGTTCTCCACAAAATCGGATATTACGTTCTATAGCAATTGTAAATATCGTGCACCCTTAACGTGCCATTGTACAATATTGGGCCGATCAGCTTGTTATTGTAAATTGCTCACCAAACGTTAATAGCATACCGCATTTGATGTCGAACGTCGGTAAAACATCTAGGATTTTCCAGCTCCCAGTAATGGATGCTTTGCCTATTGTACATGTCATTCCGTGAAAAGCATGCGTCCTACGTCCACACTATATCTGCCAAGAATGTTGGCTGGACCTGTATCTGATTCATGACGAAGTTGCACCATGCATAATGTCGTTCGGTATCCCCGTCCACTAAAACCTGTTGAGTCGTTGGTCGGTATGTATGAGCTCCTAATTCACTTAGGATTTTCCAAACCTGACTTTTGGAGAGGCCACAGTGTTGACTGATCTCTCTTGTGCTGCATTTCGGATATGCGAGGACGTATGCTAATACCTCATCCGATTGAACTTGCATTCCTACCTTAGCTGGTCTGCCAGATAGAGGTCGACTAGTAATGCAGCCTGTCTCCCTTAAAAGTTTTACAACAGTTAGGATGGTATGATGAGAAGGATGCGGGCCTTCAGGGAAACGTTGCCGGTACAACCTTGCTGCTGATCGTGCCTTGCGTCCACATTCACCGTACAGTAAAACCATCTCACAATACTCAGCTTTGGAATACTCAGCCATGACCATGAGCATCATACTAAAACCCCAAGATGTCCCTTTTATAGCTCTCTCAGGTGAACAGGCGTGACGTTTCTTACGTATTTGCATACTGCAAAAATTTCGAACACCAAGCACAAGTTGAGTTGAGACTATTTTACACGATCTACGTATTGTCTACTCTGTTTATAAAGACAATCAGTTCAAGGATGCAATCCTCAGGGATTGAACCGTGGTCCTTTTGATTGGAGATCACAAGCGATAGACCACTGTGCACATCGCGGTGTCGTGTTTTGCCCGAAAGATAATCATTTCTCCTTCCATTCAAGTTTTGTGAGGTCACAGTGTAGAAAATCCCGAAAAAACAAATGAGCGTTTTAACCGTTTTATTCTTTGCATTAATGTCCCCAAGGTGTCTTTTCTTACTAAATCGATGCAGCTCTACAACTTTGTAAATCACTTTTTCCGCTATCTCGTTCTGTTTTCGAGATAGGAATGCTAACTCCACAGTTTTCCACTAGGTGGCGCGGTAGGCGGTTTCATTCAGTAGCGCATGGTTATTTTACTATACTTAGACACCACTTTTATGAATATGGCAGCAGCCGTTCCGAAGTTAAGATTGTGGCAAGGGACTTTAGTGGGCATACTATATATATATATATATATATATATATATATATATATATATATATATACAGTGAAACCCCGATTTAACGTCATTGAAGAGACCATAAAGAAGTGACGCTATATGCGGGAAAACGTTAAATAGGGGTAAGCCAAAAACAAAACACTCAACATAAAATAAAGTCTAATGTAGGTAAAATACCTTTTATTTCTTCATTTACAAGGGTTTAGACATCAGTTTTTTAAATAATGCTTTAAAGAAATCGGTTATTTTACTTTGTGTCCTGATTTTAGCGGTTGCACAAGTATTGCACGTATTGATATGCAAGATTTATTTTCACAATTTGTGACTAATTTAGGAATATTTCATTGAGTTTTTACCGCTGGGCTTGTGGCCGCCCAGTGATACAGCGCGCTGGTTTTCGGTGCTGAGGGTGCTCGGATTGAACCCTGGCGTCGCGCCACGAAAAATGTCTCCGTTCGTGTCGTCCCTTCATAGGGGGTAATGCTGTCCGCCTATATGGTGCCCCCACAATAAAATGAATTGTAAAATTGCGGCGTAGTATAGGCGAGTGTTTGACGACAAGTACCTCCGCATTGAAAAAAAAAAAGTTTTTCCCCGCTTAAGAAACGTTAAATGAGGGTAATATTTAAAAATTATAACGTTAAATCTGGGATTTTTTGACATTACAAGCAGAGGAAATGAATTGGGACTAATGAAAAATGACGTTATATCAGGAAATCGTTAAATACGGGTTATATTAAATCGGGGTTTTACCATATATATAGAGAGATATACATATATGTAATATGTGTATATATATATATATATATATATATATATATATATATATATATATATATATATATATATATATATATATATATGTATATGTATATGTATATATATATATATATATATATATGTATATATATATATATATGTATATATATATATATATGTATATATATATATATATGTATATATATATATATATATATATATATATGTATATATATATATGTATATATATATATATGTATATATATATATATATATATATATATATATATATATATATATATATATATATATATGTATATATATATATGTATATATATATATACATATATATATATATATATATATATATATATATATATATATATATATATATATATATATATATATATATATATACACTTGTCTGACGTCGCTTATGTATAGGTATTCGCAATGGCTGCACACTGGAAGAATCTCGCGGCACAGTGGTTGAGAATCACTGGTCTAAAACATTCGACCGCAGCAAAACGTTGGGAGTCAAGATCAAAAGAACAATGTTTACATAGAGTAGCCCAGGGCTTTTATCTAGAGGACTCATTATATCTTGAATTATAAGCCTTTTTGCACATCTCTTTATATCCAACATAAAACGGATAATATTATAAATATTTTGCCCGCAAAAAAGTACCCTTCGAAAATGAATTTTGAACACTTATTCATGACGTGCTATCACTTATAACATCAATTTCACATGCTCTTTCATCAGAACTTTAAAATTATGTTCGTCCTGGAAAATGCATTATAATTAATGCTTTCATCGGTTAACTATTCCTGTCTAGTTTGTGAATGAATTTATTCCAGGGTTAAAAATAAGGCATTGTATTAGACGTCGGCTATAATTTTTTTTTTCATAAACCGATTACTAGATTTTTTTCCGCGATATTTCATTGAAAGCTGCCAGACTGCATTTCCCGAACGGTTCAAGATGAGTTAGTTTTATCCTGGATTCCGGATAAGGAAACATCTCTTTCACTGCGGTGTGCAGTCGACCCTGGCGTTCACGACGCCCCACTTGCATAGACGATTGTCGCTCAGAATTTCCGTATATTTAAATTAATTAGGCTCGGATTTCCTTTCTGTTTGCTTTGTTTATGAATTCAGGAAGGCGTCAGAGCCAGACAGCATTTTACAGAAGGTGAAACGGAACCTTCCCCCCTCCCTTTTGTTAGGTAAAGTGAGTTCCGCTTGTAAAATTCATCATGTGGCAGTTTTTTGCGCATATGCTTGCAGTGTTACTTTCTTTTCTTTATTTCGAAAATAAATTACTCCTATTTATAGATATGTGGGTGAATATGATACACATGTTTATTTTTATGCTAGAAAATGGTATAATATCATGCATGCAGAGCCTGAGGTAGCTTAGTGGTAACGCGTCGATCGGCACCGAGGGTGCTCGGTTCGAATCTCGACAAGTGCCATTCAATAACTCCGTGTGTAGGCCGAATATGGGCTTGTTAAGTCTTTAGATTGGAAAACTTACGTGAGGTCAGGGAGGGTGGGAGAGGGCACGATCCTCCCCAGATGTCGCCTCTGGGGTTGCCCGGTCAAAATTGAGGTGACACCTAGCTAAGATGGACTCAATCGACGCAACTCTGCAACTTTGTAAATCACTTTTTTCCCTACCTCGTTCTGTTTTCGAGATAGGAATGCTAACTCCACAGTTTTCCACTATGTGGCGCAGTAGGCGGTTTCCTTCAGTAGCGCATGGTTACTTTACTATACCTAGACACCGCTTTTATGAATATGGCAGCAGCCGTTCCGAAGTTAAGAGGGTGGCAAGGGACTTTAGTGGGCATACTATATATATATATATATGTCCTTCTGGTGCTATTTTACTCCTCTACTCGTAAACAAAATTTTCACTGCCTGCACCTCCACACACATACACGCACATACACGCACATATACATATACAGGTGTGAGTGTGCGTGCCATATGTATAAAACAAAGGCGTTTCATAACACCAAGACTTAATGGGCTATTTCCCCACTCACTAATCTGCAATATAAAGGTTACAATCAATTTTTTTCACTGGTAAATTAATAAAAGCTCACGGCAATGGACGCACTTGATAACCGTGGAGGTGGAAAAATGAAAGCAAAATAACTGTACCATTAAATGGAATTTAGAAACAAAGTAAAAAAAAAAAAATAATCAAATGATTGGAAAAAAGCAGAATTCCGAAAATTAAAGTCACATCTTTTCTTTTGGATCTTAAGAAACAGGGTTTTTCTCTTATGCGTTTCCAAAAGTTTCACGTAGGTAATAATCATGGTATAATAGTAAGAAAAGCGTTCTTTTTTTTCCCGAGAAAAGCTTTTGAAAGGCGAAAAAACAACACCCACACCATTTGCTCTTCATGGTTTCATGGAATCGCTTGTGGGTGATTCACTCAGCTAAAACTGAGTGGCAGACCTGATTGCTCGGTAATGCGATACAGATTGGGAAAGTTAATTTTTAAAGTTGTTTAAAACAGTTGTATACAGTCCAGTGATGTTTCTAAACCATGTTACTTATCGTCTTCTTCGGACCATATGACGCACTGGACGATAAGACCATTTCCTCAAATTTATGGGAGTTTTTAGAAAAGAATATTTATATTTTGTTGGGTACATAAAGATATTTTTTATTTTTTATTTAATAAAAGTAAAGAATATATATATAATGAATATAATAAATAATATGTAATATATATATATATATATATATATATATATATATATATATATATACTAGCGGACCCGACAGACGTTGTCCTGTTCAAACGTTGTAATTCTAGCTGAAGTACCCGGCGATGCCCGGGATTTTAAGAATGTTTGTTAACCAAAATCAATTTAAAAATTATCACAGTATAAATAACATAGAAAAAAAAAGCATACGAAATGTTATACATATTAATAATATGAAAACCCAATTAAAAATGTATAAATGTATAATAAACTCCTCAGATTTCAGCTATATTCGGTATTTCATCATAAAAAAGCTGAAAAAAATAAAAATAAATAAAAATAATAATTTTAAAAAATAACAATTTCAAAAAATTAAAATAAAAAAATTATAAAATAAAATAAAATAATAATTAAATAATTAAAAAAATAATAAAATAAAAGCTGAAATAAAAAAGCCTTTAAAAAAAAAAGCTGAAATAACAGGTCTAGCAAAATTTACACAACTCTGGATTCGAAACCGGGTTGAGAGCATGATACTTTCCAACTTGGCGACCTTTCGAACGCGCCACGATGACACGGTGTTCTAGTGGGTAAAGTGAAACATATTCGCTATTGGAAAGTTGTTGTGGGCTGGTGATTATACATGTCAGAGGAGTTTTTAGTCAGAAATAAGTTAGCAGGATAGAAGCTTAGTCTTTAGCTCTTCAATAGACACAAAGATATAGGCGAGGAGGATTCAAGTAACGATTAAAAAAGATCTCGTGTCCCTAAACGTGGTTGATTCGAATTTTCCATCGCTTGTCGAGAGTATCAATATGCCGTTGGATCTGATGCATTTTAGAGTATAAAATCTGACTTGAAAGATCATTATTTTCATTTATTATTCTGGTTTAATATGTGACTTGAAACTTTTTGATTTTATTTATTTTTATTTTTTCGCTCGCCGTTTGCTAACTAAACCTAACGTGGACGCCATTATCTAGAGGGGTGATTTCACAAACTGTAACAGCTTCCATTTACCGGACGCACCCCCTTATAAATTGTTGGATTTTTATTAATTAATTAAAAATATAAAAACATATTATATCGGATCAAATTGTGAATCTAAACCATTCTCGAATCAACTAAATTGCACACACAAAATTTCATAAAAATCAGTCCAGTCGTTTAGGAGGAGTTCAGTTACATACACACGGACAGAAGAAATATATATATAAGATATATATATATAATAAATATATATATATATATATATATATATATATATATATATATATCAATATATAATAAATATGTATAATATTTGTAGTAAAATATTAACGTTATTTTAATGTTACCTTCGGACCATAAGGCGCACCCAAATTTTAACCCTTACGTTGGCTCATCTGTCTGTATACCCCAGCTCATCGGTCTCACAGAGTGCCACACTATAAAATTAGGATATTTTTCTATTTTTATAAGTTTTTCGCAGTTATAAGTCATTAAGGCAAAACTACTGCCACCTCTCGCTCTTGAAAAGGGTAAATTAAAAATAGATTATTCAACAAAAATTTGAGAATCCGATTCCTCAATCTGTGATAGTGCGAGAGAGACAAAATGTCTGGTTCGTTGTGAAACAGGAGGAATTATTCCAGCCATGCTAGCTACAACAATAAAACAAAGATCTTAGAGGTAGAACGCATGCAGACTGACAGATAATTTATACGGTTCAAGGATTATCGGTCATACAGAATGGCAAAAATTTAAATCAGTTCAAGGCTCATCGGTCCAAAAGACAGACTATGTTTTACCAAGATTAAATTTATCGACAAATTACGAGCGGGCGAAAATCTCCGATGTGTTGTACTTGAAGGTGAGGACCCGACTGAAGAACTCACAGACCGTCAACAGTCTGATCACCCCCACCAGCACCCCTCCCTTCAGAACAGGTGCAATAGCGGTCTCCTAGACCAATGAGCCGACGTAAAGGTCAAGTAGACTTTTTTATGTAAATTGGTGTGTTTTAGGCAAAAAAAAAAAAAAAAGACGGTAATTTTACTATGACGGTAGGCTGTAAAACCAGAAATATTCTATGATCTAATATTTGAAGGCAAATTCAGGAATAATAAAATTTGAGAAACTTTAGATTCAGTTGTTTGGACTATTTAGGATATTATATACTAGCTGCGCCATAAGAATCATATTTAGCATCAATTATCTTCAAATAAGTACACACAATTTCGTTTCACTCAATGAAATTCCTCATTTATAGTCAATGCAATTATCTAATATATCCTGTGAACTACTTCTGTATATTTGCACGAACACTACTTACTTATTAGCGCGACCACAACTGTAACTTTTATCTGCAAGTTGGAAACATGCACGTTAACATTGTTATCGCAGACCAGTTTGATCCATTCATCACGTGGAAGTATAATTAAGGCTTCCACCTTGGGTTCATATGGTGTCTTGTTATTAATTTTTCAGTCAGTAAGTGAGATACAATGGCTTGTGATGCCTAAGGGAAATCTGTATGCAATGAAAGGATTGTTCAGTGTTGATTATTGTAGATTAGCTGTACATAAGCTAAAAAATCTCTTGGATGAATGCTATACATTTTAACTTGTTTTTTCAACTTTTCCTCTAATCAAAAAGATTTTATTATAGTAGCTAAAAATGTAGAATGAGTATTTGCCCTAAAGCCTTTTGACCGGTTGGAAATCTCCTGTTTGATGAAAACGAAAGCGTTTCAACAAGGGTTGATATATCCGCTGGGTAGTTAAGGGTGTTGTTCAAGGATTCATTACCGACTGATGTAGCCTAAAAATAGATTGAAATTCTGTTGTATCCCCTATATTGGAACTAATTGTGATATTTGTTTTTAATAAGTTTTAGGCTTAAAATTCAGATCTAAACCTAGGATATCACAGTAATATCGATTAAGATAGGTTACAAATTTTTCAGAAATACTTTGAATAATACAATAAATAATTTTATCCCATTTGTTAAATATACTGTGAATATTAATAAACCCATGTAAAGTTTCTTTAAATTCGGATATATATTAAAGAAATCAAAGTATTCGGTCGTTTTTATTGTTTGAAATATTCGCCATATATGAATTAGACCAATTTATCGGCCATTCATTTTAGAGGTTCGTCTGTATTTTTTAAAATTCATTCCTGCGTGATATATTTATAAAGCAGAAATAATTAAAAAAAAATTTCTTTAATTTTTTTTAACAGGAATATCCCCTTGGGTAGATTATACGATATTTTCTGAAACGTTACTGCAGACACTGATTGCTTTTCAGTAGCTGCAAGGTTGGAATGAAACTAATATTGATATGAAAACTATTGAAGAAAAACATTGTTATGATAAATGCCTCGGGGCATTTAAAGGAAGATTATTCGCTCTGAAAGTATAATAAACATACCGAAATTAGTCGATCAATCAGAAACTTAGATTTGCTTTTTTGGGGGGATATTTTAAGAAGTAGTAAATTTTGTTAAAACCAAAAAATTAATCATTACTGCTTTGCAATGTAAATTTAACTTTTGAATAGTTTTTGCTGAAGTGCAGCATGTATGATGAAATAAGGGCATAGAATATGCTTTTTGGACAATTTATGCTCTAGCTTTACATTGAGCTTTTCAAAATGTGATGTTGAATTTAAAACCCCTTTCCCCTATTGTTGATTTTGGCATTCGCTTCAGATCCTGTGGGTACGAGTCTCACTGTTGGCATGGATGTTTATAGCCTCTCGGAATCTACTTTAAACTGTAGGTTCCGGTCAAGTTTTCCCTCGTGTATCAAATAGTTGACTGTAGCGCTCCAAATTAAGCCAAACCCCTATTGTTGAAAACAAGAGTTTTAAACTATCTTACAAAATAAATTATTAAACTCCCTGTATTCTTTAAATGCTTTGAAACTTTCTAGAATTCTGGGAGTGTTCCCTAGCCCACTGTAAAAACGATATGCTGCTTCAGATTTAAAAAGGCCACCCGTTTCAGGGTGTAATGTTTCTAGATAGAGGATTTACCTGTTTTGGATATCCCTCTTTTGTATGTTAAACATATTTTCTTACCTTTCTAGTTATACTTCCATTTTAAACATATGCCCAAAGAAATGTATATCATTTTATTTTGCTCTTGGAAATGCAATACGTCGGAAAAAATTCTCTCAGAAACTACTTGTCAAAAGGTGTCAGTAAAACCAGGAATAGGCAAAACTGCATCAGAAAAACATCTTAATGAAGAGGGGGGGGATCCTAAATTGGATCATGAAATTTATTATCAGGAAATGGTTTCCAGAAGAAATATTGAATTCAGAAGAAGATAATTTACTTCAAAAAGCCTCAAGGGGTTCGCCATATTATGCTATTCTCAAAATTACATTAGAAACAACCTTCCTGAAATGGTTCTTTAACTCATAAATTGAAAATTTACATTAGAGACATCCTTCCTTAATGAGGTTACTAATACCGTAAGATGGGGTCACTTTGTGACTACAGGGGTAACTTTGTCACACATAGTACTTTTTTTCGTATTTCGGATCTTGTGTCGCGCCCGTGATACCGGGAAGGCAACGAACAGCGCCAACAGCTTGTCCGACATACAGAGACACCTAGTGACCAGCGTTCGAATCTTTTGCAGTCCATTTTTCTTCGCTGGCCAATGTATTGTTCAAACCTGTTGTCAAGCTATTGACTCAAACTTCGGAAACTTTGTGTGCTAAAGGCTAACGCATTATATAACCAACTACCACAGGTAACTATTTTTTATTATCAATATGTTGGTTAGATTGTAGAGAAATATAACTTTTGTGTAGTGATATTTCTGAGAGATATGAGAACATAACCTAAATATCGAAAAGTGACGAGGTCACTTTGTGACACATTGACACTGTCACAAAGTCGACCCACAAAGTCACCCACAAAGTTGACCCACCTCCTCCAGCCGCTCGATGTTGCATTTTTTCCGTCCTATAAAATACCACTGAAGAGAAAGAAGTATTGGCTATCTAAAAAGACTACCCAAAAGAGCAGAATGTGCCGAGAGGCGAATTTCCTCATCTTCTCAAAGAACTGATGGCTGCCCTGGGCACCCGAGGTCTCTTTGATGTCAAAGATATATATACAGCTATCCAATATTTGTAATAGGTATATATAATTAATTGTGGATCAAGATTTTAATAAGCTTTTTACTGTCTAACTTTGTTTCAAGTAAGTTTACTTGATGGATTTCAAGGCGAAATCACAGATGCTACATAGTAGCCCCACTGGGCGGGGCAACTTTGTGACACATTTTAACTTTAATTTCTCAATAGTAATTAAATATCCGGGTTATATAAATACATTACTGCCTAAGGAAAGGATGTACCAATGTTTTGTAATTGTTCGTTTTGGGTTGCTTTTAAAACTGATCCGCTGGCACAAGAATAAACTTAAAATCCGTCACAAAGTAACCCCATCTTACGTTATTAAAAATAGAAAATAAGCATTAGAAATAACCTCTCTAAAGGAATCGTCAAATTCAAGAATTAGCACCTGCGGTACCAGATGTTATGTATTTGGTTTTCTTCGTATTTTGAACTCCTCAAGGCACTGCCGACGAGTACGCTGGTGGGGACGCTACTCCAAGTGCCATTTAGCACTTCATTTTTTTAGTTGGCAGAAAATTCCCAGTTAGTTTCGTCCATAATGGATAGGCTGTAACAAAATTTTAACAAGAAAGGATAAAACATCGAATAAACAATCTACTATTTAAAAATGCTGACAAATTCAACATAAACAATCAACCGAAATTTACTTTTCAGTCGCAGATATTTCCGAACAGAAAATATTAACACAAAAGGTTGACACCAAAGGTTAAAACAATGAATAGACAATCAACAGCAATGTTTACAAATTCATCACAAACAGTTAAGATAAATCTACTTTTCATTTGCAGATATTTCGGTAATGTCATCAGTTATTAAAATAAAATAAGCAACAAGCATTTAAAAAAAAATGCAATTAGCATTTATCCCGTTTGGAACTTAATTTTCCTGAGTTAAATTAAACTCTCTGAAACTCAAAAACTAAAGAATCGATTTTACTAAAGAAAATCTCGTATTGCTTGTGAAATAGAAATACATACAATATAATGTGGCAGATGAATGACATTTCAGTTACTAATATATGCTATTTATCATAATACCGTTTATCAAATTTCATCAGTATAGATTTCCGATATCAGAGAATGTGCTATAAAAATGAGCAAAATTGATTATCTCTGTAATAAAATAAAATTTTCCTATAATAGTTCTCCGAAAGATATCGATAATTTTCAAGTCTTCTATGTTGATTAAGTATCCAAACCATATTACTCGTTTGTACCATTCAATCGAATTAATCATTATTATTTATAAAAGTTATACCCCAAACTAACTAGTTTACCCCAAAATGTCAGGTTTTCTGAAACATGGTTGGATGTTATAATTTGGTCTATCTCAGGCCAGCAAATCTTGATACGGCATGAGGGTCTTATTATTTTAGGAAAAGCTGCTGCGGGGAGCATAAAATTAGGGCAGATCGGAAAGCGAAAAATATTTTATGTAACAAAAAACTAAAAAACTAATTATTTTTAAAATTAAATAAATATCAATATTATATATATATATATATATATATATATATATATATATATATATATATATATATATATACATATACACTCATGGACAAAAAAATTTGCGCACCAAGAAATAATTGCGGGATCGTAACGAAACTTGCAATGAAGGTACATGTCGGGGAGATATGCAAATGATTAGAAATGCAGCGTGATTGCGCATTACGTATAGCCGGTAGAGGGCGTTGAACATCGTACTCTGTGGAGTATAAAACAGGTAACCAAAGCTTGTTTGAGTGTGCTGAATCATTTACAAAGGAAGAGCTGAGATAGACATGCCATTACGCCGTGTTCGAAGACAATATCAGCAGTTGTCGCAGTTTGAGAGGGGGAGAATCGTCGGGATGATGGAAGCTGGGTGGTCAGCTAGGCGAGTAGCTCGTCAATTAGGCCGCTCTGATTGTGTTGATAGGAGGTGTTGGGACCAGTGGACCCGAGAGATGTCATGTACACGAAGACCAGGCTCAGGACGTCCTCGACAAACCAGTCGTCGAGAAGACCGCCACATCGTAAGAAATGCCGCGTACAGCCAACTGCTTCATCGGCCGCCATCCAGGCACAGGTAGCACCTTCACAAGGGGCCTCTGTGTCTTCTCGAACCATACGAAGGCCCCTGGCTGAAAGACAGTTGGTATCGCGGCGCCCATTACGTGTGCTGCCCTTGACGCCCACCCATCGACGCCTCCGTTTGTAGTTTTGCCGCGCAGGAGGAAACTGGACTGCAGCGGAATGGAACCAGGTCGTCTTTAGCGACGAATCCAGATTCAATCTCGGCAGTGATGACAATCGTGTTCGTGTGTGGAGAGCCCGTGGTGAACGCTTCAATCCTGCCTTTGCTGTACAGCGACACATCGCTCCCACAGATGGTGTGATGGTATGGGGTGCCATTGCCTACAATACACGGTCACGCCTAGTATTGTTCCGTGGCACCATGACAGCCCAGCGGTATGTTCATGAAATCCTGCAACCACATGTGTTGCCACTCATGCAACGGCTCCCAGGAGCCATTTTTCAACAAGACAATGCTCGGTCTCATACGGCAAGGGTGTCACAAGACTGTCTCCGCACTGTTACTACCCTTCCTTGACCTGCCCGATCCCCAGATTTGTCTCCAATCGAGCATATCTGGGATCATTTGGGACGACGAGTTGGGCATCCCACGAGTTTGAACGAACTAGAGGCAAGGTTACAGCAAATATGGAGCGAAATGTCTCAAGACATCGTACAGAACTTGTATGACTCAATGCCCGATCGTATCGCATCGTGCATTCGCGCTAGAGGGGGTCCATTACTCCACAGAGTACGATGTTCAACGCTCTCTACCGGCTATACGTAATGTGCAATCACGCTGCATTTCTAATCATTTGCATATCTCCCCGACATGTACCTTCATTGCAAGTTTCGTAACGATCCCGCAATTATTTCTTGGTGCGCTAATGTTTTTGTCCATGAGTGTATATATATATATATATATATATATATATATATATATATATATATATATATATATATATATATATATATATATATAAAAATAGTATACCGTAATTTTTTTATGTATAATAATATGCGTCTTTACAAAAGACTTCGCGGGCCACAGAGGAGTACTGGACCGAAGGGTGCTTTCCAGAGTAATTCGGAATAACCGCACCCAACAGATGGCCCACATACTCAAGGAGTTTCAACAGGCCACCGGGAGTGTTGTTTCGATTAATACTGTACTACCGCTAATTGGGTAGCACGCGTTCAGAGTTGTCAGAAGATGGGAAAGTTAAAAACATTTCACATCAATGGCCGCTTGTCTCGGTATTAACATGACCTTACTTTTGTAGAGCTGAAAAAAGTAAGTATACTAGGTGACAGAAATGATGGCAAAGTTAAATGAGTGATCACTGATTTTGTTTATTTTAAATTATTAGAAAGAGAATGGACTTATGGTCCCAATGGCTTAATGCCACATTTCAAAAGTTAACATTTGGAGAAGGCCTAGTGCCAAGGCGGCTTCCATGCTTGAGGAATATCGGTTGCTGGACTCGTAGTAGTGGGCGACGACGGAACGACTGCCTGAGATATCTTCATAGGCCGGGAACTGGCGAAGCTCTCTGTGTCGTAAATTCCAGTATCTGCTCTCCTCGGGGTGGTCACGTGATGTCTGCTGTGGAAAACAGATGTGGGCTTGGCGTCTTCGAGGTCGCCAAAAACGTCGCCAAAGGCTGTAACACAATGGTTAGCTTTTTCTGCGTGTTGCGGTTAAGGGCGATTTATCGTGCCAAATGTAAGTTTGCCAGATTTTTGGGGATTAAAGAATTAAGGAAGAATGTGACTGCTTCCCGATAACAGTTTTGTTTGTTCGAAAAAGAGATGCATTTTCAGAAAAACTCAGAGTGTCTGGGGAAAAACTACAAATTAAGGAAGCGTATGGTTTACACCCCTTTCACAAATTGAATCGTTATAACAGTATTTGGATTATTCTTAAGCGCTTATAAGGCGTTGAAAAGAGTTACGACAAATACCATCCATAAGGAAGCACATCTGCTTGGTTTTCATGGTCGTGCTGCTGCCCATAAACCTTTGATCACAAAGTCCATCTGCACTACTCGGTTAATGTGGTGCAAAGCACATCGAAAGTGGACCGTAGATCAGTGGAAACGGGTTCTCTGGAGCGACGAATCAAGGTTCTCCCTCTACCGTTCGGATGGCAGGGTCTGGCGTCTGCCGGGAGAACGCCTCCTTCCAGAAAGCATTGTGTCCACAGTAAAGTTCAGGGGAGGTGGAATAAAGATCTGGTGTGTTTCTCCTGGTATGGCCTGAGACCCTTGTCCCAATTCATGGTAAGCTAAACGCCGACGCTAACTATCCTATTTTCGATGACAGTGGGCTTCCTACATTTTTTTTTTTTTTTTTTTTATTGTTTCATTTGAAATCTCCTCATGCACCACAAGGTATAACATGAGGCTTACAGAAGTAAGTGAAAAACACAAAACAAGAAAAATTAAACATTTAAATTACAAACAAAATTTTGCAAGACAGCAAGACTTTCCACACTCTTAACGAGATCAGAAAGAACAGGAGGCCAACAAATGGACAGACGTCTCAGGTCCGCCTTTAATATATCTCGGGCATTCGCATGTAATTTGCAGTGAAAAAGAAAATGTTCAACATCTTCATCAGCATCACCACAAGCACAAAGTCCACTAGTCACCAAATTAAAACGAAGCAAATAACTCTTGAAATTTCCATGACCAGTTAAAACTTGAGTTAAGTTAAAGTCAGTTGAAAAGTGCTTACACTTTAAACGCTGAAAAATAGTTTGAAAAAATCTTTTTGTCCACAATGCCTTTGACGAAGCAAGAAATTCAGTATTCCAGTCCAAGACAGTTTTTTCCCTAGCGACACGCTTCCAGTGAGACTCCGGGACAGACATCACTAAATCTATCTCTTGAAGAGTCGCTTCTTTCGCTAACTGGTCCGCTCTTTCATTGCCAAGATTGCCAGTATGGCCCCGAATATAAGAAAAATGAATCTCAACAACATTTTCAAGTTCGTGCAAAATTGAGTGAATTTCTACTACAAGCTTTTCTGTAGAAGCTGTATTACGCAAAAGAAAGAGGGAAGAAAGAGAATCTGAGCAAATAAGATATTTAAGCGTTTCACTCTCACGGAAAGAATCCTGAATCCATTTTACAACCAGGTTTAAGGATAAAAGTTCGGCCTGGAAAACAGAACATTCATCAAGTAATCGATGCTGAGCTGTAACCTTCTCTATACCATCTTCATAAATCACAAAAGCAAGACCAACACTTCCATCTAGCTTACTACCATCCGTGAAACATATAGTTTTATACTCCTGAAAAACATCCTCTGCATAGTTAATAACTATAATAGGTTTCCTAGTTCCAGGGTGCGGCAAACAAGAAATAGGAAGCTTCCCATCCAGGGTGTTACAAACGTTGTCTTTTATATGGCTCCTCTTAACTTCAAGATTATTTAAAATAATTAAATCAATAGGCGGAAGACCAGAAATAACAAAGACTGCATCATAACTAACTGTTCTATAACCCCGAATAATACGAAGTAGAAATCTTCTTTGAATTCTTCTAAGAAGTCTACTATTTATTTTCTTTTTCAAGGAGTGTCCCCATGATCCTGAAGCATAAGAGATCAATGGTACAATACCCTGATTATAAATCAATTTCAGAACATCAGTTTTAACCCCATAAGTGTTTTTTGCAATTCGCAATAAACCAAGAAGAATTTTTTCACTTTTACTGGAGACGTAAGAAATATGTTGCTTCCACTGCAGTTTATTATCAACAATAACTCCCAAATACCTTATCTGCTGTACTTCTTCAATAGGTTCACTCCCAAGAGTTAAATGAATTCCATGAGCCGGCCTCGATTTTTTATGTATCATCATAACTTTAGATTTAGAAGAATTAAACTCCAACTTATAAAGTTCCGACCATTCAAAAATGTAGTCCAGGATATTTAGGCTTCCTACATTGTGGCAGGCTTCCTACATTGTGGCAGTTTTTCCGACTGGACCCATGTTACTTCAAGGACGCCAACGACAGGTGTCATGTTGCGAGGTTCACCATGGATTGGTATGTTGATAATGGGGTTTACCGAAGGGACTGGCCTGCCTAGAGACCAGACCTGAACCCTATCGAGAACCTCTGGTACGAGTTGGATCGCCGAATTATGGGTTGCAACAACCGTCCAATATCGGTGAAGGAACTTACATGTCTTCTCCAAGCCGAGTGGAAAAAAATACCACTAGCCGTCATACAAGGACTTGTGGAAAGCATGCTTCGTAGGGTTGAGGCTGCAATTGCCTCTGTTGGAGGCTCTACCAACTATTGAATATGAATACATTTTGTTTTTCTTTTCTATCACAGCTGTTCAACTACTTATTGGTAGATGGTCTTGTGGCGGCCCAGTGGTACAGCGCGTTGGTTTTCGGTGCTGAGGGTGCTTCGATCGAATCCTGGCGTCGCGCCACGAAAAATGCCTCCGTTCGTGTCGTCCCATCATAGGGGGTAATACTGTCCGCCTATATGGTGCCCCCACAATAAAATGGGCAGCAAAATTACGGCGTAGTATAGGCGAATGTTTGACGACAAGTGCCTACTCATTGGAAAAAAAAGTTATTGGTAGATAGTGTATATATATATATATAGTTTACAAATGTAAATTACTTAATATGAAACAAAAAAGTCTATCAATTTCTATCAACAATGTCTATCTTATTTCAGGTTAGAGGAGTATTAAATGGTCACATCTGCCCTTTTAATTATCTTAATTTTAAATATCTATATCTATATATATATATATATATATATATATATATATATATATATATATATATATATATATATATATATGTATATATATATATATATATATATATATATATATATATATATATATATATATATATATATATGTGTATATATATATATATATATATATATATATATATATATATATATATATATGTATATATGTATATATGTATATATGTATATATGTATATATATATATATATATATATATATATATATATATATATATATATATATGTATATATATTTAATTAATGAGATATATAATGGGAGATAGTCTGTAAGTGAATCTTTGATATAAGAGCTTAATATGTAAAAAAATTATAACACATTATTTTATATCATGTAATGCAGAATATAAATTAATTATCAAAGAAAAGTGTTTTCATTTAAATTCATCTTTCTAGTTAAAAATTGAATTAAAGGCTAAACTGCTAAAATAGTTTAAATCTCTCTATGTTAGAATTTAAAGTTAAATATTCAAATCTCGTTGATGTGTATTTCTTCTTCAGCAACATAGAAATTTAAAATCCTATATCAAATTCCCTTTTCACTTATCTTTTCAACGGCCGAAACGCTGCAACGAGGACTGTAAAATATAAGCACAGTAGACCCAATTATCTCAGGTATCCGGTTGTAAAACAGATAAAAATAAATTACTACAAAAAATAATCTATTCTTGTTGAAAGAAGGATTAGTTTTCTCTCAATTTTTTTAACTTGTATTTCCCGTGCTCTTTGTCAAAGCACACACAAAAAAAAAATATTCAATGAAATTTTAATTTAGTTTCCAGTTTTCTGGAAAAAATAACGTTGTTCAGATTCTCTTTTTTTTATACCGAAATGCATGTATAGAAAATAGATTGTTATTCAAGCAAAGAAGAGGATCATTTACACATGCTTGTAGGAGAAGAAATATAAAATATACATTTCGCAGGAAACTTTTTCTATCTTTGTACTTCTTTTTGGCATCATTCCAGTTTGGAGGTATTTTTCCTGATTTCTGATAGAGAGGTGTTAAGAATACTGTCATTCTCACAGACGGTGCTATCCAAAAATCAATCGTAAACGGATGGTTGAATCTTCCTTTGCTAGCACTATATTATTTTTAAAGGTTAGAGTCACGAAGTTTTTCAATTAGCATTATGTCCCACATAAACTAACTTAGCTAACTAAAATGTATATTTTGCATACTAGTAGGTATTATAATTTATAAGCTCAAAATTTAAAACATGTCTGTGTAATTTTGCGTACATTTTGCATACTAGTTTTGGGAGGGCAGGAAATTTTAGCAACTTAATTATACGCATTTTCCGATTTTTTCCTTCCTATAAGTCTTTACACAGGTATCACTGAAATATAAAAATACTTGAACCAGGAACTATAATTTATAAGCTCAAAATTTAAAACATGTTTGCATACGTATGCATATGTTTCGAATACTAGTTATGGGAGGACAGGAAATCTTAGTAACTTAATTACACTCATTTTGCAGTTTTTTCCTTCCTATAAGTCTTTACACAGATATCACTGAAATATAAAAATACTTGACCCAGGAACTATAATTTATAAGCTAAATTCAAAACATGCTTACGTACGTATGCATATGTTTTACATACTAGTTTTGGGAGGACAGGAAATTTCATTTACTTAATTATACGAATTTTGCAATTTTTTCCCTTCCTATATGTCTTTAGACAGATGTCACTAAAATTTTAAAATACTTGAACTAGGAACTAGAAACATGTTTGTGTACGTATGCATATGTTTTAAATACTAGTTTTGAGAGGACCTGAAATTTTATTTACTTAATTATACGAATTTTGCAATTTTTTTCCTTCCTACGTGCCTTTACACATATATCACTAAAATATAAAAGTACTTGAACTAGGAACTATAATTTATAAGCTCAAAATTTAAAAACATGCTTGCGTACGTATGCATATGTTTTACATACTAGTTTTGGGAGGACCTGAAATTTTATTTACTTAATTATACGAATTTTGCAATTTTTTCCCTTCCTACGTGCCTTTACACATATATCACTAAAATATAAAAGTACTTGAACTAGGAACTATAATTTATAAGCTCAAAATTTAAAAACATGCTTGCGTACGTATGCATATGTTTTACATACTAGTTTTGGGAGGACCTGACATTTTATTTACTTAATTACACGGATTTTGCATTTTTTTTTATCCTTCCCATATATCTTTACAAAGATATCACTAAAATATAAAAATACTTGAACTGGGAATTATTTTTTATAAATTCAAAATTGAAAACATGTTTGCGTATGTATGCGTATGTTTTGCATGCTAGTTTTGGGATAACGGGAAATTTTATTTACTTAATTACACCCATTTTGCAATTTTTTTCACTATATATCTTTACATAGATATAACTAAAATATAAAAATACTTGACCTAGGAACTATAATTTATGAACTCAAAATTTAAAGCATGCTTAATTTTTTATATGGCTATTGAAATCAATAACTCAATAGGCATATTTTTCTCTTAAGGTTTTAGAAAATTTATCGAAGAAATTTGTCTTCAGGATTGAAGAAAATTCTAATTATATAAAATATGTTATCAATTTAAAGTGTAGAAGAATTTTTTTTCTCTGAATAATTATTTATTTAGTGAAATGTGAATTAGAATTTTATATTTTGTCTCCAAGATAAAAAAATATATATATTTATTTCAATTATTATGTTTTTAAAGGGTAAAAGAAATTTTTTTCAGAGTAAATTTTGTTCCAGCGATGTTTAATTTCAGATTTTTTTTTCTGCAGGATTCAAATTTTTTTAATCATGAAGTGTGTTATCAATTTAAAGGGTAAAAGAAATCATTTATTTAGTATTTTTTATTTTGAGGATTAAGTGTCAGAATTTTATTATTTGCCTTCAGGATTAAAAAAAAATTCATTTATTTAATTTGGGATGAATTTAAATTGTAAAAGAAATCAATCTTTTTTTCAGGGTAATTTTTGCTCTAGAGATATTTTTTCAGAATTTTGTCTTCTCTATATTAAAATATTTTATTTATATAACACATCATTAATTTAAAGGGTAACAGAAATAATTTTTTTGGTGTAATTTTTGCATTAGAGATATTATTTTCAGAATTTTATTATTTGCTTTCACAATTAAAAGAAATTAATTTATTTAATTTGTAATGAATTTTAATGGTAAAAGAAATCAATTTTTTCCGAGGAATTTTTGCTCTAGAGGTATTGTTTTGAGAATTTTTGTCTTCGGGATATTAAAATATTTTATTTATATAACACATCATTAATTTAAAGGGTAAAAGAAATAATTTTTTTGTTTTAATTTTTGCATTAGAGACATTATTTTCAGAATTTTATTATTTGCCTTCAAGATTAAAAGAAATTCATTTATTTACTTTGCAAAGAATTTTAATGGTAAAAGAAATAAATCTTTTTTCCGAGTAATTTTTGCTCTAGAGATATTATTTTCAGAATTTTTGTCTTCGGGATATTAAAATATTTAACTTATAAAACACATCATTAACTTAAAGGGTAAAATAAATAACTTTTTTGGTGTAATAATTTTTGCATTAGAGACATTATTTTCAGAATTTTATTATTTGCTTTTAAGATTAAAAGAAATTAATTTATTTAATTTGTAAAAGATTTTAATGGTAAAATAAATTAATTTTTTTCCGAGTAATTTTTGCTCTAGAGATATTGTTTTCAGAATTTTTTTCTTCGGGATATTAAAATATTCTATTTATATAACACATCATTAATTTAAAGGGTAAAAGAAATAATTTTGTTGTGTAATTTTTCCATTAGAGATATTATTTTCAGAATTTTGTTATTTGCCTTCACAATTAAAAGAAATTAATTTATTTAATTTGTAATGAATTTTAATGATAAATGAAATCAATTTTTTCCGAGGGATGTTTGCTCTAAAGATAATGTTTTGAGAATTTTAGGCTTCGGGATATTAAAATATTTAATTTATATAACACATAATTAATTTAAAGGGTAAAAGAAATAATTTTTTTTGTGTAATTTCTGCATTAGAGACATTATTTTCAAAATTTTATTATTGGCATCAAGATTAAAAGAAATTAATTTATTTAATTTATAAGGAATTTTAATGGTAAAAGAAATCAATTTTTTCCGAGTAATTTTTGCTCTAGAGATAATGTTTTCAGAATTTTTGTCTTCGGGATATTAAAATACTTTATTTATATAAAAAATCCTCAATTGAAAGGGTAAAAAAATTTTTTTTGTGTAATTTTTGCATTAGAGACATTATTTTTAGAATTTTATTATTTGCCTTCACGATTAAAAGAAATTAATTTATTTAATTTGTAATGAATTTAAATGGTAAAAGAAATCAATCTTTTTTTTCAGAGTAATTTTTGCTCTAGAAATATTGTTTTCAGAATTTTTGTCTTCGGGATATTGAAATAGTTTATTTATATAACACATCATTAATTTAAAGGGTAAAGGAAATAATATTTTTGGTGTAATTTTTGCATTAGAGACATTACTTTCAGAATTTTATTATTTTTCCTTCAAGATTAAAAGAAATTAATTTATTTAATTTGTAATGAATTTTAATGGTAAAAGAAATCAATCTTTTTTCAGAGTAATTTTTGCTCTATAGATATTATTTTCAGATTTTTTGTCTTTGGGATATTAAAATATTTTATTTATATAACACATCATTAACTTAAAGGGTAAAATAAATAACTTTTTAGGTGTAATAATTTTTGTATTAGAGACATTATTTTCAGAATCTTATCATTTATCTTAAAGATAAAAAAAATTATGTAATTTGTAATTGTTGTTGTTTATGCCCCTGGGGCCTCTAAACAAGGTACTTGGCCCTGAGTACGTATGAAGAAAGATAAGACAATATACAGAAAGAAATTCACAGGTACAAAGATAATTTGTTTTACACAGATGTCGACATCGCGATGGGCAGTTGTAATATGTTAAGTTTTTAAACGGTGAAAGGAGTAATTTTTTTCAGAGTGATTTTTGTTTTAGAGATATTAATTTAAAACAATTTTATTAATTTAAGGGCTAAAAGAAATAATTTTTTACAATACAATTTGCGAAATTATTTTCAGAATTTTATAATTTGTCAGAATTTTATAGTTTGTCTAATTAAGGCTTCTGCGTACTAACCCTATTGAATTCAGTCACCTTGATGTTGACCAATGGAGAAAATTTGTTCAAGGACTGGCGACTTGGATTGAAAGATTTTTTTTAAAAAATTGTACAGCGTAACAGAGAAAGAAATTTTACACCTTGGGGTAATTTTCGTTAAAAAAAATGCGAATAATATTTAAAAATTTAAATTATTCGGGAAAAAAACATCTGGTATAGTATGTTTTAATCGCTCATCATTTTCTTTGTTGGACGAAATTTATAAAATGAATCCTGTTGCAAGGTGCAGAAAAGTCCAGCCTATCTGAAAATACCATTTTTATTGGATTATCAGCATTGATGTAGCTGTAAATAGTAGAGAAATTTTCTCCATAGGTTAACATTGAGGTGAGCGAATCCAATAGGGTTAGTACACCTAAAAATTTCCCCAATTGAGGAAATATTCTGTACATTCTCGATGATTTTTGAAGAACCAGTACAAATGGGCTGGTGTCCTCAGGTGCCTAGCGGTTACTGTTTAGTTAGTTTAATCATAGTGATTAATTAGTAGTACAGAGGTGGGGGAATGTTATGATAAGTTGCACTGTAATGTGTCTGAATGTAGCCTAACACTCGTTGCATTCCGTAATTGATGCAACAATTCTATGCTTTAATTACAGAATGTATTAATTCTAGTAAGTTTGTACCTAGACTTCTCTGTTATTAAAATTAAATATAAACATTAGAATGGGTAAAACATGTAACTATGTTTGTATCATGTAAGCCATAAGACCTTATGTTTTTCAGAATTTTGAATTTTCACGGATTTTTCGGAATTTTGTACGACGAGTATGTCTTCTTTATAGCATATGAATTGGTTTGTGCTCTGTGAATTGAATATGTTCTCCCCCTACTTCCATAAACCCAATCATTCATTTGATGAAGTTATACAAATTAAGATTACTTCAAAATGCCGTGGAAAGTCGTAAACATAATCATAAACTGAAAGTTATTATAGAAAGTAAATTTAAATGCAAAAGTTTCGTTGAAAGTTGATTTATAGCTTTATATATTATCATATTAGATAAAATCTATGGTGTTTATTTTAACGAAAGCTGTATAAATTAGGATTAAATATTTTAAGAGCATATCTATGTACACAAAATTATGTCATGTTTTCTTCATAAAATGGAACTTTCATTACATGTTTCTAGAAAGTTATTTTTTCGACTAACAATGTGAAGAAAAATAAAACATGATTATGATGAATTGCATTTCACTGATTTTTTTTTAATATAGACTAATTAATATGTTTGTTTTTGGTTTAATTTGTTATCTTAAACTTATTAAAGTTGCAAGTTTTCGTAAACTTTCCTGGGAAAATTTTTTACTTAATTTCACAAATTTCGTAATTAAGTTGCGAAAGTTCGAAAAGGAATATTTTTTTCACTCAGGGCAACCCGTCGGTAAGAGGCGCCTTTGATTAAAGTTCTATTTTATTGCCATGAGAAAATAGAATTTGAAATTTCAAATGAAATTAACTTCAAGGTTTTTATTTATTCAGTATATAATTACAAGATAATACGTGCACTTCAAAATAGAGCATAAGGAAAAAACTCACAACACAATAGCCCTTTTTGGATTCTGGTATACATGATTTGTCATTTATTAGATACTAGCTAAATACCCGTGCTTTACTACGAAATACATTAGCACCATTAATTACAAAACTGGATTATTTTAGTGAACATTAACTTTAAATGTGTTGTCATTCAGTTGAGGATTTCATCCTGTAATTTAACAACTGTGCTCTGACGTTAAATATAGGTTTCAGATTTATTATTTATTTTGGGGGCTTAACACCTTTTTAAATCCTCAGATGTTGTTCTTTTTTAAAAAAAAAGAGCTTTATTAGTGAGCTCCTAGGGCCTTAGAGGAACCATCGTGCAAAAATTTCAGCTTCCTACGACTTATGTTTCCTGAAATTCCGCTATCAACTAGTCAGTGTTTTGTTTTAGGGGCTTAATCCCCTTATTATCCCCTTAAAGAACGATTCTTAAGTAGATTTCTTTGTGAACACCTTGAGCGTAAGAGGAACTACCATGCAAAATTTCAGCTTCCTAGGATTTATGGTTCCAGAAATACAGCGATCAGACTGTCAGTGTGTTATTTTAACCTTTAGCTTACGGGGCCCATTTTTCCGATTCACTTTTTAGAATGGGAAATTTCATAACCCCTTTGAAAGAACGGCCATTAAGGGGGCTATATATATGTAATATATATATATATATATATATATATATATATATATATATATATATATACAGGGTGTAACGAAACTCTTGGGCAAAACTTTAAGGGATGATAGTACACATCAAGACAAACAATATTATATAAGAAACTTAGGGTCCCAAACGTCTTCCAAAGGAGATAGACGCCATTAAAGTTTAGGGTCCGAAATTTCAAATGATTATAAAAAACGGGAAAATGGGTCAATTCGTTAGCGGTTTTAGCTAAAATTATTCTTTTTGTCAGTTTTTCTTGAAAAATAAATGTAAAGATAAAGTTTAAAAAAATGTCGATAGAGGGCGCTTTAGACTTTGGAGTAACGGACAACTGTTTTTTACCGTTATTTTTTTTTATCACATTAAAGGCTTTCAAAAGCTTAGCCTTAAACTTAAATTTTGAGCTCAAAATCTGATTCGTTGGGGGTGGTTAAGTAGCGCAAACGGAATTGTGTTCAGGAGTTGAAATTTGAAACTCCCTCCCTCCTGAACAGAGTTAATTTATTCCCGATCTTGGTGTCGCAGGACTTTGTGTCGTAGACCAGGCAGCAACTACTACCTCCTAGACGTAAAGTAAACTAGAGAGGGATGACAAAATTAAAAAATTTATTCATAATACTAGACGAGCAATTTCTCCTCTCGAAATAAAAAAAAAAACAATTTGATGTACGCACGTCGTGCGCATGAATGAAGGTTGAATGAATGATGACACGTAGAAAATGGTACACGCATGATTTTCTTGTGGAATCACAAAAACTGCTCGAAAGAGCGCCCACCAGCAAGGATGCAGGCCTCACATCGCCGGCGGAGGGACTTTCGAATATTAACAAATACCCCGGGCATCTCCCGGATATCGCCTGCTACGACGGCAATTCTCGCAACCAGTTCCTCGTTGGAGTCGACAGGGCTTGCTTAAACAAGACTCTTCATATGGCCCCCGAGGAAGAAGTCTAGACAGGAGAGGTCAGGCGAGCGTGCGGGCCAATTTACCGGACTATCCCGTCCAATCCATCGCCCTGGGTATGCTGTATCCAATGCACTTCTCAAGTTTGCGCTGAAATGTGCAGGCGCTCCATCATGTTCGAACCACATACGAGCCTTTATGTTGGCTGGAACACTTTGCAGCAGAACTGGAAGCTGCACCTTTTGTAGGAATACCAGATACGTTCCGCCGTCCAGGCGCCTTGGCAGAAGATATGGCCCGATCAAATGATCGTGGATAATTCCGGCCCACACATTTTTGTCATCCCTCTCTCGTTTAATTTACGTTTAGTGGGCAATAGTTGCTGCCTGGTCTACGACCGAGCATCCAAAATCGTGAATAACTGAACTGCGTACAGGGGAGGAGGGGGGGGTTCAAATTTCACCTCCTGAACACTGTTGAGTTTTCGCGACATTACCACCCCCAACGATTCAGATTTTGAGCTCAAAATTTAAGTCTAAGTCTAAGCTGTTGAAAGCATTTAATCTGATACAAAAAATAACAGTAAAAAATAGTTGCTTGTTACTCCAAAGTCTAAAGCGCACTCTATCGGCATTTTTTTAACTTTATCTTTAAAATTTATTTTCCAGACAATCTTGACATAAAGAATAATTTAAGTGGAAACAGCAAACGAATCGACAAATTTTCCCGTTTTTTATGATGATTTGAAATTTCGGACCCTAAACTTAAATGGCGTCTATCTCCTTTGGAAGACGTTTGGGACCCTAAGTTTCCTATATAATATTGTTTGTCTTGATGTGTACTATCACCCCTTAAAGTTTTGCCCAAGAGTTTCGTTACACCCTGTATATTTACACACACATTTATATATATATATATATATATATATATATATATATATATATATATATATATATATATATATATTTATATTCATTCTTGGGTACCCGCATTCTTGGGATACCTACTATCCCACCCCATAAGGAAAAGGTTAAGGGTTTAATCCCCTTTTAACCCTTTAAAGAATATTTTTTTAAATAGATTTCTTAGTGAGCACCCACAGCCTAAGAGGAGCCATCATGCAAAATTTCAGCTTCCTAGGCCTGATGGTTCCAGAAATACAGCGATCTGTCCGTCAGTGTTTTATCTTTGGGGTTTAAGCCCGTTTAATCCCCTTAAAGTACAAACTTTTTAAATAGGTATCTTAGTAAGCTCCTAGAACCAAAGAGGAACTGCCATGCAAAACTTGAGCTTCGTAGGCCTTATGGTTCCAGAAATGCAGCAATCCGTCTGTTAGTGTTTTATTTTAAGGGTTTAATCCCCTTTTAACCCTTTAAAGAACATTTAAAAAAATTAGATTTCTTAGTGAGCACCCACAGCCTAAGAGGAGCTATCATGCAAGATTTCAGCTTCCTAGGCCTTATGGTTCCAGAAATACAGCGATTTGTGAGTGAGTGAGTGAGTGGTATTATTTTACTTTTATAGGTATAGATATATTCTTATAGCTTAAACCCCCGTTGAAATTCAAAATTTGATATTTTATTTCTAAAGTATCCATAATACCATTTTATAATAAAAATATTGATAAATTGGAAAAACTTCCTTCGGAATCGCAAATAAATATATTAATAATTTTATTTTTGATATACTTCCCCTTACCGGAAGCTAAGGATTCTAGTAGCGTTAAGTAAATACGCAATAGATTGGCAGTATTTGGAAACGCTGTTTTAAATTTATTTACCTGTATATAGTTTGAAACAGCATGAGGATATATATATATATATATATATATATATATATATATCTTTGTCTTGAGACATTCGCCTAAGAAAGTGTGAAAATTGTTGATTTTTTCTTATATCGGAACATCATACATATGAGTCAACACTACCTCGTGTTGCCATCTCAATTTTGATTCCAGCGGTGACATCTGGGGGGGGGGCTGGCTGGAATATTCCCAATCCCTCTGATCACATAGAATGACTTTCAGATACACTGATTTAAAGTGTCCATAATTGGCCTAATTACAAAGGCAATTTATTATCGCTCGACGGGATTCGAAATGAATGTCCTTCGTCCGATGGTCCAACTCTGTACCACTATGCATCATCGAGCCCGTAAGTTGGATATTGTAAAGCTAATAACAAAGAGTATTATTATGTAGTTCCTTGCTTTCTAGATTTATAGCTAATATCACAACGTAATTATAATGTTGATAATTGAGACAAAATGCTTGCAAAACGTTTATGTCACTATGCGGCTATATCAACACGAGTACATTCAAAATTTCAGTTCGGCATTACACACATTGTCGCTTCTGTGAATGCGGAATGTGCGCACTATTTATTCATCGTCTTTAAATGTCATCATTCCTCACCTTCCACTTGATCAGGTGCCTTTGTTCGGGTACAACCAGCATGCCTGCAATGCTTACTAAATCATGCCAGCGGCCCTGTTTACTCTTCAGATTATGTTTAAACTTGAGTAAATATGACCTGATTGGGATTTAGGATGGCCTGGGATTTAGATACATGTAGCATATGAATACAATATTTTGTTTACTTTTAATTAAAAACTAATATAAATTTTTTACCCAGGAGAAGTTTATAAGACCACTTTTATATACATGTATAACTGATGATTTATAATATTTCAAATTTTACCTTATGATCCGATATTTAAATCCAACAACACAAGCAATTTTTTTTTTTGAGTGGATTAAAAATTTGTTTTTTCCAGTCTAAGACGAGCCAATTACTGGCACTAGACTGTTTTAGGTTCATTTACCTAAAGTAGATTTTTCTGGTGCCTAGACACACTGCATCTTGATGCAGTATTTAGATTTCAGATCCCACTCACACAAACAATTTTATCTTCTTAGTGGGTTAAAAAATCAGATTTTCCAGCCTAAGATGGCCCTACATTTGACTGTTTTAGGTAAATGAACCTAAAATCAGGGTGTAGTGTGTCCAGGCACCGGAGAAATCTATTTTAGATAAATGAACCTAAAACAGTCAAGTGTAGTTCTGGCACTACACTTGACTGTTTTAGGTTCATTTACCTAAAATAGATTTCTCCGGTGCCTGGACATACTACAACTTGATGTAGTACTTAGTTTTCAGATCCCACTAACACAAACATTTTTTGTTTCTTAGTGGATAAAAAAAATCAGATTTTCCAGGCTAAGATGACCCTATTTCAGGCATTACGCTTGAATGTTTAGGTTTATTTACCTGAAATAGATTTCTCCGGTGCCTAGACACACTATACCTTCAAACATCATTTAGTTTTCAGAGATTTATGTGGCTTAATCTCTAATCATAAAGTAAATCATTATGGTACAGTTTCAAAACTATGTTATGATAAACTATAGAATTTGATTTAAATAGATTTTTTTCCAATATTTTTAGTTAAGAATCAGTTTTTTTGTTTGCATTTTGAGAATATATATCATATGTCACCCAAGTGTTTTCAAGGTATATATAAAAATTAGACCCCGTGTTTCTTTATAAATAAGATTAAAAAAATGAAAGCTCATACTTTTAAAATTGTATTATACGTATTTCACCAATGCTGGGATATTCCTTCCAGATATATCAGCTACATAAAATTAAATATTAGCTTCAAAACCCACGGAAAATGGACATGCTATCTAAAAGAGTTTACTTTACTTTTTAGCTTAATACTTGAGTTAAAAAATATACTTTTCAAGTTTCCCTTCCTGTCATGATAATTTATTTTTATAGAGCTAAAAGTTTCGATATCTCTCTTTCTCACTGATATGAAATATCAGGCAAAATCAATCTTAGGGATGACATAAACACCTTTTTAAATAATAGCATAAATCCGAAGTATATAGTACTGAAATGCTTACTAAATCAAATCAATCTTTCGCACTATTACGTATTCTTTAGTCTGAAAATATTATATTTACACATGAAATGCTTCGAAGAAAAGAGACATTTTTTCGATAAATTTCCGAGTTTTCATCGAATTAAGAGAAATATCGAGATTTTCAACATATCTGAAATTCCTTCTTTTTGAATCTTGCCGAGAAAAACGACATAAGAAAATCCTTTTGCAAGTCAGAAGCGTTAATGCTGTAAGTCAAGATTATGAGAAATTTCTTGCTCGAGTAAAGTTTAGAAACTTTTGCTTGGATATTATTTTTTGTACTTATTGAAAATCAATCGCAGGAAATACTCCGAGGATAGTAACGGGAGGTATTAGGAAAGATGATACTCTCCTCTAAGACAAATTTCAGCATTAAAACTTTTTAACTAAGTTTGAATTAAATCTACTCAAATGTATGAAATCCATTTTTTTTGCCAAGGTCGTAAATGCAATTCATACACGACATATATTAGAGCTCTTACTTGATAATTAATGACATTTCTAATTCATACATTTCGTAAATAGTGAAATATGTGTCGTGAGGATACGAAATAAATATTGCCGTAAGTACACTAAAATTTTAGCTGTATTGTTTATCTAAAAATTCTGCCATCAAGTCGATTTATTTAATGGCAGGATTTCATGAAATCAATTATTTTTTTCTGCCAAGGCCTTATCTGTTTGACAAGGTGGTAAAGGCAATTCATACACGGCATGTGTTAGAGTTCTTATTTGATAATTATTGGCATTTTTAGTTCACAAATTTCGTAAATAGTGAAATACAGGTATGAGTCAAGCTGATACGAAACAAAATATTGCCTTAAGTATACTGAAAGTTCTGCATTATTTATCTAAAATATCTGTTAAGAAATAAATTTTTTTTCATGGCAGAATTTTTTGAAATAAATTTTTTTCTGCCAAGGTCGAAAATCTAATTCATACACTACATGTGTTAGAGCAAGTATTTGATAATTATTGACATTTCTAAATCATAAATTTCGCAAATTGTGAAATAAGGGTGTCGTGCGGGGTATGTGTCGGTATGGGCGGGGTATGTGCGGGGTATGTGTCGGGTATGTGTCGTGCGGATACGAAATAAAATATTGTCTTAAGTATACTGAAAGTTCAGCATTGTTTATCTAAAAATTCTGCATTTGAAATATCTGATTAGAAGTTTTTGCATTTGAGTCTATAATTAATTCTTTTCAGGTCCAAATCATAAGAGGATAAAGAAAGTGTAATGTTAATTTTTATGTTTCGCTATTTTTATAATGTAAAGGAAGAAGAATTATACTCTATGGAAAGCATCAATTAGCTGGTCAGATGGTGCAATGGAGTGCTCAAATCCCCTGCAATTTCATTAGTTTCCCGTTTTCTATAGAACAGGACGGATCTCTTTACTTCCTCACTATTTTTTCTCTAAATACATGCATAAACCTGCGTGATAATCGTTTAGGATTCATGTTTTAGTGATATTTTACTAGTTTTCAAACACTGCTGTTCCGAAAAGCTCAACTTTTGGTTTTTAATTTATTTCTTTGACTCTCTCAAAACTGTTTGAAACAGAAGAAATTATTCTATTTTTAATCAGCCATGACGGGATCATACTATACAAGAGGATAAATATTATACATTTTTATGATAGCTAAAAAATACTTTATTTTTTCAAATGCAAAGATTTCTCTATTCTTATCCTAGTTTGAGAGCCCACGGCTAGGCTAAGTTCAATATACCATGCCTCTAAAGTTCCTCAACAACAAGCAGAGGTTTGCTGTACAGAGAAAATTGTACAATTCAGCACTAAAAAGAATGTGTGGAGGTGATGCCTCAGTACTGTAGCATTTAGTGCAATCAGGATAGGTCCTTTAACAATCCTCAAGAATCGTAGATATCCACTGTAAGTCTAGAGAAGTGAAGATATAGAGTTGTATCCTATTAACCCCCGTATATCAAAAAGAACGATGCATGAAATGGGATCAGACAACAAAGAACATAAGAAACAGGAAAAAAAAACAGGAAAAATAAAAATATAATACGGATTGCACCAGTTCTCTGAACTGCCAATATAAAGTCGTTTATGTGTTGCTGTTGTTGTTTCTAATGGCTCCTGGTCGACACAGGCTAAAGGACTGAGGGGTGCGGTTCCAGCTAATAATGGCACCGCAAGGGTCGGTGTTCGATTTAACCAACTGCCATCTCAATTTTGACCGAGCCCCCCCCCCCCACATCTGGGGGATCGTACCCTCTCCCATCCTCTTTGATATCATAGAGAGACTTTTTGGTCTATGGATTTAACGTGCCCATATCGGACCTAGCCGTGGAGGTATTTAATGGCACTTGTCGGGATTCTATCCGAACACCCTCAGCACCGAAAGCCGACGCGTTACCACTAGGCTACCTCAAACTCCATATGAAGTCGTATCTCTCCGGATAACTCGGGACACTTAACAAAATGTTCACCATCTATTTCTACAACCTGGGAACACACAACACAATTTGGGTCATTGTAAATTCTTAATTGAGAGGAACTTACAAATGTAGTAATGTACATCAAAGGTGCATTAACACATTTGATGAAGTATGTATGAGACGTAAATTTAAGTTAGGAAATAACTCGTGGCGTGAGCAATTTTTTTTTTCATTTATCAATAGCTTAGTAGACATGATAATAATTACCTTCTTTTGTCTAATTCCAATGGTTCGCGAACAAAACTATGAGTACAAATACATCATGAAATCATGAAATAAGTTTTTTTATGCATAGACATTTCATAGCGACTCTTTGGCGAAGAATTACGAGACCTCTCCAAATTGAGATTTTATGATAATATATATGTTAAGAATCATCATTAAATATATCGAATATTTTACATCTCAGTTCTAATAATTACATTGGAACTTTGTTTTCCATATTCAAAAAATAATTTTTTGAGAAAACCTTGGTACATTAAGTGACAGATTTAAATTCTCGATTGGTCTAACATCTTGCATGTTATTTCTAGTCTTGATGAAGCTTTTGTTGAGATCCTTTAATGTGTCGGATTTTGTGTTGTAATGCAAATTTATACAACTGCATGAGTGTGTGCCACGAGCGATGTTCACTTCGATCTTGATAAATCCTGCTGAATTATTTAACGAAATGCAAGGTTTATTACCACGTTGCTTTAGCCAAGGAGTAGCCTACTGTTGAAAAATAGCGTTTTCTTAAGCCTTTATCATCTTTTTATAGAAACGATTTTGCATCGAGTGCGTACTTGATATATTTTGACTCGATGTAGGTGTGTACTTAAAAAACAATCAATCAATTATACGTGTACTTAAATAAATGTCCAAAAATTTAGTCCTCAGACATAATTTTTTTTAATATATGAATTTACATAAAATTTATTAGCCCATTTACTAATGTGTGATTGTTAATGAAAATATCAGATTGAACTAGGCTCCAGTACTTACAGAAAGTAGCGAGCATGAAAAAGAAAGGAACTCATCTAAACTGAAAAAAAATTAGAAGGGAGTGCGACCCTTTTTGAATTAGTCGATTAAAAAAGAGACAATTTAGAGGAGAATATATATATATATATATATATATATATATATATATGCGTGTGTGTGTGTGTGTGTGTTTGTGTTTGTTTGTTTGTTTTAAAATTTGAAATTGAATAGACATCGAAAGTAACTACAACGAAGCATATGCTAAAGTTTGAGAAATAAATAAATATCATCTTCTTTAATTACTAGCATAATGGATACAAAATTTTGCACGAAAATATAGAACGAAAGAAAATGAAAATTTATATATTTATCTGTTTCGTAAGTCAGCACATTTGGTAAAGAGTTATTTAGCATTTTCCTGAAAATCAGTTTTATGTTTCTTCCCTTAATAAAAATACAGACTTTGTTACACATTCCTGCCACTTTTTGCAAACAAACATTTATATGCATTTCACTTTCTACTTATAAATATCTAAGGGAACTTCAGTAATTGAATAGGAGGGCGAACGTGACATTCTGGCACCTTCTCTACTCAAACTGCGTCTGCATGAAATCAAATACTGCTACTTTAAAAAACATCCAATCCTTATGTGTATCGAATCACGGAAAGAAATGACGGGGGGTAAAGAATTGTCTGGCATCACGAAGCGTGTTACGTAAATGTGCTACGCCAAGAATAAGAGAAATGAAAATCCAGTTCGAATAAGTTTGGGAAACTTTTTCCTAGCTTTAGTTTTTTATTTAAAGTTGGCGACAAGTGATTGGTCGATAAAGAGTGCGCAGTATGTTATCAGTGCGATTTCCCGCTCTGAGTTAAATGATGTCAACCTAGTTTTAAGGAATGATAATTTGCAGTTACTTTTTAAGCTCATTTCATTTGATTGTGGACATTGTTTCTTAGAGAAGCAAGTCAACATAACTGCAAAGTGAAATATTACAGGTGTAAATAGCGTGGCAGCCGATATATATATATATATATATATATATATATATATATATATATATATATATATATATATATATATATATATATATATATATATATATATATATATATGTAAATATATATATATATATATGTATATATATGTATATATATATATATATATATATATATATATATATATATATATATATATATATATATATATATATATATATATATGTAAATATATATATATATGTATATATATATATATATATATATATATATATATATATATATATATATATATATATATATATATATATATATATATATATATATATATATATATATATGATTTTTAAAATAAACGAATTGGAGTGCAGGAAAGTACTAGACGAGGGAGAGAATTATAACCCCAACAGGAAATAAAAAAAAAAATAGAGTATGGGATTTGCATCTCAAAGTTGAAATACGACACACGTCTAAACTTTAGATAATTATATTTCATTGATTTTTACCTTAAGGCTTCTGGACACTAACTCTTTTGGATTCGCTCACATCAATGTTTATCTATAGAGAAAATTTGCCTACTGTTTACAGCTACAAAAATGCTGATAATCCAATAAAAATGATATTTTCAGATAGACCGAACTTTTCTGCATCTTGCAACAAGTTTCATTTTATACATTTCGCCAACTAAAGTAATTTATGTTCGTTTAAAACATACTCTACCAATTTTTTCCCCGTATAATTTAAATTTAAATATATTATTTCCATTTAAAAAAAAATGAAAATTGCCCCAAGGTCCAAACTTCCTTTATCTATTACTTAGTACAATAAAAAAAATATTTAAATTTAAGTCGGCAATTATTGGACACATTTCCTCTATAGGTTAACATTGAGGTGAACGGATCCAATAGGCTTAGTACACAGCAGCTTTAAATCTGAATACAAAAGGTGTGTAAGAAATTACTTTATACAAGTTTCTTAAATGGTTAACCTCTGTAGCACAGCATGGTGAAGAACTTTAAATGTATAGTAGAAAAAAAAACAATTTAATAAGTTCAACACTTACACTGATCACTTTCCCTGACAAGGTAATTTGGGTACGAGATTTTAAAGCTATCGAGATTTTGTATAAAAATGGTATAATATCAGCCACATATAATAATACAGAACAAAGAACTTTGTTATCAAAGAAAAATTTTGATTTTAACAGTTTAGTGAACCACGTGGATTAAAGCACTGTAAATACATTTTGCGTTACGTAGTATTTTAATAGTTTTCCGTATTTTACTACAGTTATTCCAGCCTCCCATAAACAGTTACAGAGATATTGTATTAATTTCCTCTAAATGTGCAGTTTTTTTCGGCATATAACAATAAATAAGTAAAAATATCTGGAAGAAAGTTAGGACTGCACGGCCATAAGTACAAAGAAATTTTCTTTTACTCACTGTCAATTTGAATGGATGATATGAATGTTTCACTACGCCTTTCATCAATTGTTCTTACTAAATAATATTGTGTGTTTTCCTGATTCCATACGATTCCATAGGATGTTGGGCTTCAAAAGCATTACATGGACCTAGCCTTCTAATCTTTTTACTGATTCCGTCACGATTTGATTTATATAGGCAGTTTCCCTGCAAATAAACATCAAAATTTCCTCATCAGTTTTGACGTCCACCAAAATTACCGTTCACGTAGGTGAACCTAATCATTCATAATCAATCATTATCCTTGACTAATGTTATAACAACTACAGAATAATTCTCTAATCAGAATATACTGTTTTAAGAGTTTTCGAGACTCATTTTCTGAGCACTGTTGGTTTTTATTTTTTCAAGATTATCATGGCAATATTTTTTTCCTTTTTTTAAAAATGTCATTAAAATTTTTATTTTCTCCCATTTACTCGGCGGATTTATATTTCGAATTTACCCGTTCTTTGCGAAGTACGTCTCAACACTTTAAATCTTGTGCTTCAATCCGTGACAGATGATGGTTCCAACGTTGTGGACTGCGCATTGTCAACCAACAGTAAAAATTTATAGAAATACCGCTTTTGGTAGTCCTTTTCCCTCCAGCATACTTATCGACTATGCCTTGCCGAGGAACATCTAAGTGCCTGTTTACATAAAATCCGTTAGCGTCAGCAATAAAAATTCCTTTGGCACTGATTGGTTAAATGGGTCACATTGGTATATGGTTGGTTAAAAAATTTTACGCTGATGGATTCTATGTGAACAGGCCCTTAGAAAGGCGATACCTGAGTCCGTGGATTTTTGTTGTTGTTGTTGTTGTTGTTCCTAATGCCCCCTGACCGGATGTTCCAGACCAGGTCCATATAGGCTTCGGGCTGAGTAGGGCGGCCCCGGTTTGTAACAGCACCACACGTTTCGGAGTCCGACTTGGCTAGGTGTCCACAATTTTGACCGAGCACCCTCAGCACCGACATCTGGGGGTATCGTACCTTTCCCATCCACTGACCTCAAAGAAGGACTCTCCGGTCTACGGATTTAACTTGTCCATATCTAGCCTAGACACGAAGATATTTAACGGGGCTTGTCGGTATTCGATCCGAGCAACCTCAGTACATGAAAGCCGATTAATCGCGGGAAATCGCAGGATAGGCTACCTTTGGTACCAAGGATTTTGTGGGTACGCTTGAGATGCATGTACACTCTTAGTGGCCCCTCCCACCAGGACGTGCTCCGTAATTTTTTTCATCTTCACGCATTTTTAATTTTGTACTGTTAATTCGTGACAGAGGATAGTTCTTTTGGTTGCTCTTTGCATAACTGCACTTTGTCAGTCGCAGTTAAAAATTTAGAGAAGTTACCCACTTGGAATTCTTATCCCTCCTGCGCGTTTATTAGCTTGCGTTCCAAATAATTTCATTAGGGGATGGTGTATTAAAATTTTTGGTGTATTAAAATTTTAAAAATATGTAAATATTGGCATTAAATGCATTTAAAATATGTAGGGAAAAGTAAAATGAAAACTTGGTGGAATTAGAAAAGAAAATATTAAATGTAGGTGAATAAGCATCTTTTCAATGGCTTTTTCTCAAAATGAGTCATATCCAGATTTGCAAGTCTTTGAAAGGCTCCTTGCGTCATAATTTTTGACGACATTTTATAAAATTTCTAATAAAGAATCTTGTAATACATCAAAATAAAGTTATGTATCTAGGTTTAAGGTTTCGACATCATTCAGATTATAAAAGTTTAACTGAAGTGTAGAAAAGTACAAAAATTTCACGAAAACTCAGAGTACAAGCATAAGAAAATATTTCCTAAAAATTAATTATGCAATGAAAGCCCAAAGTAATAACATAACTCTGTTCAAAATGTATTTATAAGCAATATAAATGCAAAATGAAGGGGGAAGTTAAAAATTGGATCGCAAGGAGCATTTAAAAAAATAATAATTTCAATTTTTAAAATATAATTTTTTTAAATATTTTTAAAATTTCATAAGGTGTTTCATACAGTTATACTTTAATGAATATATCTATGCAAAATTCCATATCTCTGAGGTAAAAATTTCAAAAATCGCTTTGTAATGTCCAGCATCCCCATAGCAAAGGCGGAAACTAGGTACAAGGCTGCAAGGTGCGATGGTGCTATATATTTACTTAGTAAAAACTTCCAAGAGAGCGTGGTGCATGAATTTTTTTTATCTGTGATATAGCAAAAGTTTATCCTCTAGTTTTTAGACCGATGTCCTTTTTTAAAGGGCTTCTTAGCTTCAGATATAGTAAAATTTCCTTTGAACTTGACTTGCAATAACCATGCATCTTTTTCCGACTGAGCAGAACTCCCTTATTATTGTGTATGATGTGGGCAAGAATGGATTAAGGCTGCTGTGTACTAACCCTATTGGATTCGGTCCCCTCAATGTTAACATATGGAGAAACTTTACCTACTATTTACAACTATATAAATGCTGTTAATCCTAAAAAAATGTATTTTCAGATAGCCTGAACTTTTCCGCACCTTGAAACTGGCTACATTTTATAAATTTCATCCACCAAAGGAATTGATGAGTGATTAAAACACACTATACCAGATTTCCCCCCGAATAATTTAAATTTGAAAATATCATTTATTTTTTTTTTAAATGAAAAATGCCGCAAGGTGCAAAATTTTTTTTCTATAACGGAGTATAATTTTTAGAAAAAATTCTTTAAATCCTTGGACGCATTTTCTCCATAGGCTAACATTGATGTGAGAAATACGATAGGATTAGTACACAGTAGACTTAATTCCTCTCAAACTGTTTTCAATTTAAACTTTTCATCTACATTCTTGATACTTCTCATCTACATAATACAGATAACTAAGTGAATACGTAATTGCTACAATTGCATCTTCAGTTTTATTTTTATTGCTCCTTGATACTTACATTTGTAAGGTATACACAAGATTCGATTCACAAGAATCGAACTTTTGAGTGAATGAATTAAAGAAGCTGCTTGAGATATGCTAATTTCGGCATACGCGCTTGGTATAAATACCAAGCAGCTTGATTAAAAGAAAAGGTTGAAGAAGGTTGTTAAGGTTGATAGATAAGTGAGAGGGAGCTACGAGGTAAGCAGTTCCAGGTGTTAACCGGCGCTTGTGCTTAGCAGGCCCAAAGTTTACGTTGCAGTACTGCTGGTTTGACTCTCTGCTGGTTTGTGAGTATTTGCAATGTGTATTTTTATTGAATGATAATATATATTCCGTATAAGTAGTACGTATGCTTATTGCTGTAAAAGCAAATTCTATATGTGCAACGAATTCAATAAACATTGTTTCATGTATAAACTGTGTTTGTATCAAATTCATTTAGAGTGCCACTTCAAATTATATACACCCAAGTCTGGGTAGAAGTGAGCTATACTCTACACATTTTGTATCGTAAAACATGGGCATTAAATTACTGTAGTGGATAGTAAAAATATTTTGTCACACAGACATAAAGATCGACTCATTTGATGTCCAGATACTAATTATTATTAGCAATAACCTGTCCGAAAATATGTGTACACTAGCATACGTACAAAATACTAATTGATGACTTGGTTGTTCCTTGAAATTTGATAGTATTACACGGAAAACTATGGTTTAAAATATTTTTTTTTGGTTTAAAATTTGGTTGTGATTCAGAAAGGTTATTAACTGCTTTAAATTAAGTTGTACTTTCTAGGCTTGCTAGTGGACACATCAAAAGCCTTTCTTTTGACGGGGGAAGAAAAGTCTTTCCCATCTGCACCGTCGGGCCTCTGCGGAGCAGGCCCTGATTTTCCACTAGGCCCGGTAGGCCCGGTCCTACGGCCCCCCCCCCCCCCCCAAATTTTTATTTTAAACGAAAAAAATTCTCAATTCAAATTTTTTTAACTTTACCTGTTTTAATAGCAATTTTTTTATACATCCTTTCAAATTTGATTGATTGGTTCATCATATGTATAGTTATATGAATAGTTCATCATATGTATGCTATAGTGTATATAAGGGATTAATAAGCTTTTCTGGTTGCATTGTATTGGTGTATCAATGATGAAGTTAATATGTTGTATTGCTTTTTGTTATTTGATAATGTTCTAGGCTTCCACGCTTCAAATAGCCGATTCTTGGTAAAATGGTACTTTCACAATGATTCATGATTATTTTTTGCGTGTGTCAATTTTGGAAATATCCCGCCCACATCAGTGTCAGGGTGCCCCATTCCGAGTTGTGCCTATAGTCAAGAATTTTCTAAATCGGGCCCTGCCGCTGAGCACATTTTGGAGTGTCTGTACCTTACCAGAGAAGATCTCATAACAAACCCTCTTCTCGTCCTTGATTTTACTCGTGTCAACAACCTCATGGTTCTCATTAGAATTTATATTCCGATACCCGAAAATTAGAAACGACAACGACACTTCTTTAAAATAAGGCCTGTAAGTAAATCTTTTTTAAAGTATAAATTTCACAAGGAAAATAAATCATTACTAGTTGATACCCGTCAAAACATGACGGCTAGATAGTAAATAAATGTACTAATACACAAATTATACCCAACACATCATTGCCAAATGTTAAAAATCATTATAATTCGCAGAAGCAAATTAATGTGTTGAAGCAGCCTCGTGCTTAGTGAGAGTCTAAAGCGAGATTTAAAAATGTCACTGAGCATGTGCAGAATTTTTTATTTTTAATTGTAAATTATCGCTAATTAAACAGCGCGAAATAAACAATTTCTATCAGGTTTAATCTTATATTTCACAAATATAATTATCATAAAAATAAAAATGGCAGAGCGAGATCTAGAGAGACTATCATTAAAACATGTCACTGAGCATGCGCAGAAACAGTGAGTTTCTAAAGACAGATTTAAACATACCACTGAGCATGCGCAGAAATCAATTTTTAATTCTAAATTATAGCTAATTAATAGCAATTGCGGTTACAAAAACCAAATTTGACATATCTACAGGTTACAATCTTTCGTTTAAGACCAAAATAAAGTAAATTGATGCAGTAGTTTTCTCTCACGGACTGCCCAAAAAGTCGGCTTAGCAACCTAAATATATAGATGAATTATAACGAACCTTAAACCAATCTTTCATAGGAGAGTAATCTGATAAAATTGAAAATTTTTATAATTTCACAAATAACACTCACTATAATATTTTAAATACTTACACATTATTTTCCAATTATTTTTGTATTCGAAATCCCGCTTAAACTTCTTCAGAGACATCGAAACATCCGAAGCAGAAAAACAGTTCCAGCGAAACATATACATGTAAAACAGTATTGATTACTGATAGACTAGGAATCCTCTCACCATCTGCTGCCTATATGTGCACTTCTATATATTGATGCACTTCATAATAATGATGAAAAAAAGCTGTATAAAGGAAGCAAATGCCGAGAGAACATAAATTCTAAGCATTACAGATTTGAGTATTTCTGAATCATTTCTCTTTATGTGAAATTATATTTCGGGCGAAACATCAGTAGCGTTGCTAAGTACGTATTACGGATGCAGCAATGCCTGTATTATAGTTTGCATTTTTTCACTGAGAATATTATATGTTTTTTGATATTGTTAAATGTTTTACTTGGATTAAGCAAAATAATCGCAAGAAAAGTTTAAATCATGATTCTAAATATATATACTTGTAATTTTCAAAAAGGAAACGGAACGTAAACAGTAAATAGGTTAGATACATAGTATAGAACTTTAACAGTGGGAACTAGGTAAGTACAAATTTTACAGACGAGGTACAGAGGGGAAACATTTACAGCCCTTCAAAGTAGTAACCAGCATTCTTTAGCACCTAATGTCCTGGAAGCTGCAGGATGCCTTAGGCAGCACCTTATCTGTTGATCCTTCGATTGTAGCGGTCTCCAGCCTGCGGAATATCTGGTGGAATCCACGGAGCGGTTTCTTCATCGTGGGGATGAGATCAAAGTCACAGGGACTTAAGTCCGGGGAACATGAGGACTGTAGAGAACTGTAGAGAACTTCCCAGCCCCAGAGAGCAAACACATCAGCCTCAGTGTGCGCACAAGCATTTTACTTCCATCAGTACGATGTAACAAATTATTTCGTATGATAAACCAGTAACAAAAACATGGCTGTGTTCATCCTGTCACAGTGCAGGCGTGTGATGTTTGTGAGGAGAGCTCGTTCGCTCTGAGGTAAGGGAGGTATGTGACGAACGTGTGATATAAACTGCTTTCATGGGATCTGCTGCGTGGGGGATCTACGACACTGTTGTCACTAATAAAGTTCCATCCCTCGTATATCGTTAAATTCGATATCTAATAAGATCAATTTCATATTTCTTCGGCTCTTACTTATATGGAGAATTATTGGGTAAGAAAATCTTTTACCTAGAGAACTTGAAGATCTCACCTGTTCAATGACTGGTACTTCGGTGTCTGCCTTGGTAGAGCTCTTAGCTTCAAGGATGATAGAGCTGAGCAAAATGCAATCTCTAGGTTTCAATGTGGCCCCTTCAGGTGCCTAAAATTTAATCGACAAAACAAAACTGTTCCTACTTGTAAAAAGTGTAATAATGAGCAGGCCACTCCTGTTCACATCCTAACTTGCTTAAGGCGACAATGGACCATCAGATTGACAAAAATAAGTCCCCAAAACGATTTTTCCCCCAGAAAATGATTCTGCAACTCATCAGATTTAAATTAAAAAAGAAGTATGCTGATCCGATCATTATTAACTGAGTTAAAAGTATTTTTTCAAAAGTAAACAATGGAAATTTTGGTCAAAGTAAAATTTTAAATGCCATTTTCTGAAAACAAGTTTTCATGTCTTTTCAGTAAGTTCAAAATGTTCCACGCGTCATAATATTTCTTGAATTTTCATACAGTTTCATAAAATGATTATTTATATATGTTAGAATAAAACTTAGTAATAAATTCATTATACTATTTTAAAACAACTTAAAATTTTTACAATGAAAAAATTTATTGATAAAATTTTGTATAAAATGATCTATTTTTATCGATTTCTTTTCTAGTTTTTATAAATATGACTGTAAATCAAATATTGCTACTAATTATTATTAATATTGCTACTTAATTATTTTATTTTAAATTTTATTATAACGATATAAAGCTAGCTTAAGAGAGAAAATTAGATATCTGAGACAAAAATTGATGTGCATGGAGCATTTTTAAATAGAGTAATTAACAAACTGATTTTAATTAATATCTTAATTAATTGCATTCTGATTTTTTTTAGAATTTCCATCTCTAAACAACACTATATAAGTATACAAAATTTCATAGCAATTGGTTAATAAATAAAAAAAAGTTTTTCATGGTCCATTGTCGTCTTAAAGTTATCTGGGGAGGACATCATTATCGATCATCGCCTATTAATGGACCTACTTAGGATATATGGACTCCTGGCCCTGGTCTAGTGCTGCTAGACCATGAGGGATTAGAAAAAACAACAACATGATTTAAGGTAATTTTTGCTTGTATGTTTATATCTTTGACAACACTGACCCTATGGTTAAATCTATATCTGAAATATAACTTCTGCATTTCATTTTTCTTCTGAAAAAACTTTGAGTATTCGTAATTCATTATGATACCTAACAAAGACAACAACAGCAGCAGGTTAGATATGCAAGATTCTTTAAAGAACAGTGTAGATGCTTCTTGATTCCTACCGTGAGTTTGAATATATTATTGTTTCATTTATTCTTCCAGTTCTGAAAATAATGTCCTAAGCTTTGATTTGATAGTGATTTGAGTAGTACTGGGAAATTTCATATTTCAGGCAGTTGGCTTTTAGTTTTCATGGAGTCAGGAACAAAAAATTTATTTTTTCTAGTTACAAGAAGTTTTTCAATGAATTTTTCTCCTCAAATGTGTATTTTTATAAGGGTGACCCAAATGAAAGTGAGACTTTTGTATTAGGAGTGATAATTCAAACTGCTGTGTACTAACCCTATTGGATTCGCTCACCTCAATGTTAACCTATGGAGAAAATGTGTCTACTATTGACAGCTACATAAATGCTGATAATCCATTAAAAATGGACGCATATATTCGATGCATACTAGTGATGTTTGCATTCCTTGAAATAAAAACAAAACACATAGGAAGGGAACGTTTTCACACTGCGCGCTAGAGAAATTCTTTATAAGAACTGTTCATTAGGCCTTTATGAGCATTTATTGCGAATTTGATTTGAGTTTATCCCTGCAGGCTCAATCAATAGATTTTCCACTAAAATTTCAAACTTATTCTGCCCATCTAGCACTTTGTCGTAAAAAATTGACAGCCCATAGCACGTTTAACTTCAAACAGCTGAGTGCTGAAAGGGTTGAATCTGAAAGCAAACAGCTATACAGCTTAGTTTTTGATATCAGCCGGATTTATTCATAAAGTTTCGAATCACTTTAAAGGGCAAAAATATTTGTTTTCGAACTACATTTTGCTCCGGAGAAAATATTTTTCAGAATATTTACTCTAGAGCAAAAATTTCTGAAGACAGTTTAATGAAAAAGATCAAAGGATTGCAGAACAAGATTTTAAGGCGAAGGAATTTTACGTATATCTTTATATAGTAGCTGAAATTTTATGTATATTTGTCAGCTGATAATACAGGGTTTCCATGCTAAAAGTATCCAAAAGTTATGACTTATTTTTACGGAACTACCCATTAGAATTATTTTTTTTAAATAGAAAGAACATATCACCAAGTTTTAATATGAATCATAGATTTTGATCATAGTATCATAGATTTCGATGTGTATTACTTTTGTAGCACGACAAACGTCTAAATGGTAATCCAGTTCTCTCCAAGTGTTTCGTAGCATATCGGGAGTTATTACACGAATTGCTTGAATGGTAGGCTTCTTCAACTCATCGACAGTTTCAATTTTTGTTTATACACAACGGATTTAATGAATACCCAAGCAAAGAAGTCTAATAACACCTGATATGCTACGAAACACTTGGAGAGAACTGGATTACCATTTAGACGTTAGTCGTTCTACAAAAGGTGTACACATCGGAATCTATGAAACTATGATCCAAATCTAGGATTGATATTAAAACTTGGTGAGATGTTCTTTCTATTTAAATAAATAATTTTAAATTATAATGGGTAGTTCCATAAAGATAAGTCATAACTTTTGGATACCTTTAGCCCGGACACAATGTAACTTTATGTGAAACTTATTGCATAGACCTCTCTGTGTTGCGAGGATAATGAAAGTTCTCCCTTGGGGGAGCCTATAACCCCTAGAGGAAGCGTTCTCAGGTGGCGGATCGGCGAATGCCTCCACTGGAATCACCATTGGATGGTAGATGGGAAATAAAATACTTTAGACGCACCAACAGGTAGAAGTCCATCTTCTTTTGAGGCACCTCTCTTCTATGGAAAGTGCAAATTCTTTTTTTTTACTCTTTCCTCTTTCTTCTTTTTTCAATATCTTCTTTCTTCTTTTTTCTTCTTGCTTTGTTCTGCATTATTCCTAGGCACGACATCAGCAACAACGAAATCTCCACAGAAACGAATTAAGCACGAAAAGGTATTAAAAAAAATCATTTTTACAATTTTGTTTCCTCATGAACTATTTCTTCGTCTTTTCTTAGAAAAGTACATTTTACAGAAAATTAGTTGAATTTTACAATTTTATTTTTCTCAGAACGCCTTTTAATTGCTTTTTGGATTTATATACCAAATTATCACAGCTTTGCAATAGCACTTTGGCTCACGTTTGGCACGTATGCTTAAATGTTCGCCATACCAGATCATATCCAGGTATATGGGTTTATAATAGCAATATTTATTCGGAGTACTAGATAGCTTCCTAATCAACATGTCTAGCAAATATATTCTGCTAAATATTTGCATCCCACTTTTATTCTTAGTTGAATGACTATTTTACACAGCGCTTTATATTCTTCTTATAGAAAATGCACGTATTTTAAATTATTGGGGTGGCATTTTTATTATATTTTCTTTGCGTTTGGAGTGCCTAGATTTTAATTACATTGCATTTCATAACTAAAGTGCATGGAACATGCTTTTATTTGTTAACATATCGTGTAAATATTTTTCGAAATATACGATGCTCCTTTTTAAACAGAAAAATCGACTTAAAATCGGGGTGCGTCATATAGTCCAGAGGTAACATTAAATTAAAATGAATATTTTTTATGTATGTATATATTTATTATATATATTATATACATTTATTATGTATATTATATACTATACAGGGTGAGCCAAAAGTTCATAAAAACTTTAAAAATTCATAAAAAAAGGAATAAATTATGATAAAGAAGTGCGCTAAGAAAGGGATCACAAGAAAGTCTGATATTTTTAGCAGCAAAATAAAAATTAGTTAAAAAATCACCGGTAGAAGGCACTGACGACACGAAAGACAATGAACAGTACATCAGTACGTTCCATAAATTTATTCTCGCTATAACAATTGTTCAACATGACCTCTAGAACATTATACGACAAAACTAAAGCGACTCTTAACAGCTTGACCAACAACGCTCGATCGTGTAATGATAACATTTTGAATGCGAATGAGAAATGCTCGTGTATCACGGTCTTTTATTGCAAGCTTGATTTGCATAATTCTGCTGAATCTCTCGCATATCAGCGCCATCTACCGGTGACTTTTAAACTATTTTTGTTGTTGCTGCTAAAAAAAAAATCCGACTTCCTTGAGAGCCCTTTCTTGCAAAGCCGCAGTTCTTTATCATAAATTCTTCCCTTTTTATGAATTTTAAAAGTTTTTACGAACTTTTGGTTCACCCGGTATATTTTATGTATATTATTTACTAGCTGAAAACCCGCACTTCGCTACGGAATACATTCAAATTACATACAATAGTCAATGAATGCTCTTGATGCCAAAAAAAAAATAAATATATATATTTATAATAAATACGACGATCAATGTATACAATTAATATAAATAAATAAATAAATATATATATATATATATATATATATGTGACATTATAAGTTGAATCTTGACATTATAAGTTGAATCTCGTCTATTTCTATAATTCGGATCCCCACATCTGTTAAGAGAGGACCCTGTTCTCAGAAATAGCCCACCCAAAAGCAAGTGAACATCTGCAAATTCCAGTGGGGAAAACAACATAATAAATTCTTTTCAGTTGATAGGAATATTAGCCGTGCCGCCCAGAAGGAGTAACCAAACCCCGTCTATAGTCATCTAAAATCCGCAGTTCACAATATCTCAGAGATAATGGCTGCAGGTGCCAGACATAAAGGATCAAAAGTGACAAACAATACCATAAAGATAAAACGCACCCAATGTGCTTCTTAGTATAGCAACCGCACCACCCACGAAAAACATCTGTGTTCATGTAAACAGTCGCTGACTTTGGTACAGACCCTGACTAAGAGAGCAGGCAGTCTGTTGTGAGCTGTGTATGTGAAAGGACTTGTATGTTCCACGTCATGCTAGAAGGACGCTCTAATACCCGCTCCCAACTATTCTGAATAAAAGGACTGCAATTTTATAGAACTTTGCCTCGTTTTTTGTGATTATTATTGTGTGTGTTATGGAATCAGGGGGTGAAATGTCACACATATATATATATATATATATATATATATATATATATATATATATATATATTTATGAAAAAATCGTAAGGAATATTTTTAAAGACAAAATAATGTAGATGAAAATATTCAAATTAAATCTAATAGGACATACTAAAGAATATAGTAGAATTAATATAGTGCAGTTTGAGGAACATATCTTTTACTGTATTTTAATATTTTTTTGGATAATGTCCAATCGTCTGCTGCATTAGAAAGAGAGAACATTTTTTTTGTCTATTTCGTTGTTATCACGTGACGATAAATTTATTTAAAGTACCAGAAACAGAAATCACGATATCAGCATTTAATAAATTAAATTCTAAAAATTAATCTTTAAAAATTCCCCAAAAATCAGAAAATGGAGGTATAGGTTCGAAAAGATTTCATTTTAAAGGAATTTTTATTATCTTTCTCACGATATGAATTTTATAACCCTCAAATTATAATTTTAAATGCAAACTTAAATAAAAGTCACTAAAACAGCTTAAACATTTAATTAAAAAAAATCTAAGAAGAATTTTTCAAAAAACTTTCTTAGTGCACCCCTACACCATAAGAAGAATCACCATGCAAAATTTCAGCCCTTTAGGCCCAGCGGTTTGGTCTGTGCGTTGTATGTCAGTGAGTCAGTCAGTTACGGAACTGCTTTATGTATATCGATAGAGTATGAAGTGTTTCTAAAATTATGAAATATGAAGGGATGAAATATCTCATTATTTTACGAGATACATTTATTTATAGACGAGATATAGATTACGAGATATAGATTATATTTATTATATATATATATATATTATCTTTATTAAAAATAATTAGTAAATTGTAAACAATTCAACAGATAAATAAGATAATATATAACAGGAAGAAGGCTTTGACAGCCGATAGAAATAAACAGAAATCCTGCACTTAGACCTAAACGCCCCATAGATACAGAGGCTGTTCGCACATTTTTTAGACGATTTTGGTAAGCGGTAATAAAAAATCGGTTGCTGCAAAAGAAATAATTGCAATTGTACTATGTTTTTAAAAGTCAAAATTATCGTCTGCGGCTTGAAAGATTTGTTTTTACTCAAAATGGCGTTTTTAAAAAAGCAGTGGTTCGAAGGCTACATTTATGCTCTTTCCGACGTGAAATATGCATACTCCGTTATCCAAAAACGATGTGAGAGTCGTGGTTTTGTGATATCTAAAGCGTCGATAGGTAATATCGTCAACAAGAAAGGAAAAAACGTCAAATTGGAGCCTCAAGTGGGACAAAAATTCCAAACAAGTATCCAAGGAAAAAACGGACATCTTCGACTATTGCAAAGGTACGTTGTTTAATGTTAAAAGAAAATCCCCCTAGTCGAAGGACAGTTGCAAAATCATTAAAATGCTCGGTGTCCACTGTAAACAAAATGATAAACGTTGATTTAAATCTTAAGAAAGCGAAAAAACGCAATGTGCATCGTCTTCTTCCAAATCATATCGCTGGACGCAGGACACGCTGCAGAATTCTATATGAGAAACACTTATCCAAAGAAAAATGGAAAACAATTGTCACAATAGATGAATCATGGGTGTATTTAAATGATTGCAACAAAAAAAGAGCCATTAATTATCATAAAAGGGGAGGAAAAAATTTAAGTACTTGGTTCAAAGAATAGAAAGAAAGTTTTTCTAAGGGATTCATGATTGTTGCTGGTTTTTCTTATAATGGCAAGTTAAAAATAAAGAGAGTGGGAACAAATGTCAAGATTAACTCCAAATACTATCAGGAAGATATTTTATCGCCAATTTTTCTGAATGAAATACCATCGCTTTAACCACAGTGCCATCAATCTGTGAGACTCCGTCAGTACAAAGTTAGCAGTCACACATCAAAATCCACTGTAAATTTCCTAAAAGAAATGGAACAAAAAACTGGTATCGAGGCCATACCCTTCACAGATATCCCTACTAAATCTCCCGATGTATCACCTATGGATTTTTGTGCTTGCGGACTTTTAAAATCTGCATTATCCAAACGTCGTCCCCAAACCCTTACAGGACTCTGGAAAGCTATTCAGGAGGAATGGGATAGAATACATCTTCTGACACTTCAAAAGGCATTATTATCCTGGAAATTGCGGTGCCGAAAGATAGTTTAGAATAAGGGATGTCAAATAGAACATTTAAAACACAAGAATTTTATGTAATTTAGTTTTGTGAATACAATATACATCGTCTAAAAAATGTGTGAACAGCCTCTGTACAAGATTCTGTAGTAGTAACAGAACATACGAAATCTAAACCATATAACGAGGCAACCGACCGGTCCCTTCATCAGGAGGCCTAACCGACTCAATTACCTGAAGGGGGAACCTCAAGAGACCGGTCTGTTTCCTCGTTATATGGTTTACTTTTTGTAGTAACTTTTTCGTGTTATATACTATCTTGTTTTTGTGTTGAATTATTTACAATTTACTAGTGATGGTTATCTGTTTTTTTTAAATTATGAGGATTTGTTGCAACTATGCAATTTTTATTAAAATAGTTTTTAAATAATTTAACGCTAATGCACATTTTCTGTTAATTTCGTTTGGCTGTCTATGCCTTCTTCCTGTAATATACTATCCTATTTTCTGTTAAATTATTTACAATGTACTAAGTCATAGGTATCTTTATTAATTAAGAAATTGCAAATATCTTTATATACCTAACAAAATACAAAATATTTTGTTCTAAAAATCCCCCCCATAAATTTCAGGTGCGTCTTATCTTCCGGTGAATTAAAAAAATACGGTAATTAATGTTTAAATTATTCTCTTTAATGAATAGTTGTTAAGGTTAATTATTTTACTTTTTAATTTATTTTTATTTTATTGTGACGATATCAGGGAATATCTAGTTAACGAATCTTCTGTATTTCAAAATTTTTAAGTAGAATTTTGAGAACAAGAAATTCAGTCTGCCCTTCCAAGGCAAGTAATCTTTATTAAAAAGCATTTTATTTCACATATTTTTAAGGGTATTGTTTAACAAGCATTTTATGGGTATTGTTTAGTAAGCTGATATGAAATTTAACATACTGTACTAAAAGTAGAATATTTAACTGACTGGACTAAATGTCGTTTAACATAACTGCTGAAGAAGTGTTAGTAAGATTTCATTGTATAATATATATATATATATATATATATTCTTTCTAAAAGGTGTTTTTTTGTTTTATCCCTTTTTCTCCCTTCAAACTTAACCAAACTCGATAAATGAGCGTACCATTTTAAAGATTAGGATCTTCACTTCGTGGGAATCGTTAATTTACAATTACATATCTTATTGTTTATTTAAAAATCGAAGTATAAACATTATAAAAAAATTTTCTACCCCTAGATGGCGCGCTCGCTAGTTTTTTTACTTTACCATTATCAATCGCACTGAACATTTAATTTTAAAAATCGTTTGCTTTTATTACCATTCTGTGACTTCATTAATGAGTTTCTTTATCGGCAACATCCGCGTAGGTGTACATTATTCTTTTTGCATGGAAAAACCACGTATGTTATTTCTAGAAAAGGTGATTTTTTGAGACGATCCCTTTCTCTCCCTTCACATTTGTCCAAAATCGATAAAAGAAGTACCATTTTAGAGATTAAATTCTCCGCTTCTGACGAATTGTTAATTCAGAATGACACATTGTATTGTTTGTTTAAAAATCGAAGTGAAAAATTGACTTTAGGCCCTAAAATTCTTTCCCTGGATGCGTCGAAACGGCACGGTCAAATAGTGTGCACAAAGAGGTTTTGTAATGTAAATATCACATTTTCTACGAGTGTGTGTCATATTTAACTTTTTTATTGTCTACAAAGGTGTTTTGAAGTGTACATATCTCATGTTCCCCTGTTTTGTCTTATGCTTCACCTTCAATATTGTGGCCAAAGGCGTTTTGTATTATCCTTACGCGAGAAATAAAAAATATTGCTACAAATGAACCGGTTTTTCTTTCATCCTATTACAAATCACCAACCTCGCTATATAATTTATCGTATTTTGATCACATGCGAAAGGGTCGCACGAACCACCTAGTTTATTATATTTTCTTTGCGTTTGAATGTCAATCGCCCTAGAATTTTAATTACATTGCCTTTTATAACTGAAGCGCATGGAACATTCATCTGTTAATTCTTGACGTAATTAAGGTCTGAATTATTATCTTTAATGAACAGTAGTTAAACTTAATTATTTTACTTTTTAATTTATTTTAGGTAATTTCTAGTTATCAAATATTATGCAACTCAAATATTTTGAGAAGAATTTTGAAAATTAGAAACTCAGTCTGCCCTTCCGAAACAAGGTAACTATATATTAAAAAGAGCTTTTTAACATACTTTTCAGGGTACTGTTTGCAAAATATTATATGGATATTGTTTAGTTAGCTGATAGGAAATTCGACATACTGCACTAAAAACAGAAGATTTAATTGACTGTCTAAATGTCGATCGAGTAACATAACTGTTGCTTATGTTTTAGTAAGATTTCATTGTGTAATCTATATATATACAACAGCTCCGTAACTTACTGACTGACTGACTGACTGACTCACTCACTGACATACAACGCACAGACCAAACCGCTGGACCTAAAGGGCTGAAATTTTGCATGGCGATTCTTCTTATGGTGTAGGAGTGCACTAAGAAAGATTTTTGAAAAATTCTTTATAGATTTTTAAAAATTAAATTTCTAAGCTGATTTAGTAACTTTTTTAAGTTTGCATTTTAAATAATAATATGGGGGTTATAAAATTTATATAACGAGAAAAACCGTAAAAATTCCTTTAAAATGAGATCTTTTTCGAATCTTTACCCCCATTTTATGATTTTTGGTGAATTTTTAAAGATTAATTTTTAGAATTTAATTTATTAAATGCTGATCACGTGATTTCTTTTTCTGGTACAATGAATTAATTTATCGTCAAGTGCATAACAACTAAATAGACAATTTTTTTTACTTGCTAATGCGACAGATGATTGGACATTATCCAAAAAATATTGAAAGAAAGTAAAGATATTATGTTCCTAAAATTGTAGTATATTAACTGTACTATATTAATTTTGTATGTCCTATTCAATATAATTTGAATATTTTCTTCTATATTATTTTGTCTCTGAAATATCCCTTACAATTTTTTTTAAATAAGTGTGTGTATATATATATATAAATATATATATTACATTAATTGTATACATTGATCGTCGTATTTATTATATATATATATATATATATATATATATATATATATATATATATATATTTATTTATTTTGGCATTAAATGCATACATTGACCGTTGTATTTAATTTGAATGTACTCCGTAGTGAAGTATGGGTTTTCAGCTAGTATTTTACAGGAAAAAATAATTACAGCGAGTTTTTTAATCTAGTATTCTTTGCGAAGAATGCAAATAATAATTCATTCATGCAGGTGGATCAAATAACTATAAACATTGCTAAAAGAGAGTAACATACAAGGAATAGATACTAAATGGTTTATACTGCGAAAGTAACTGAATATAGTGAAAAACAAGGTACGCCATATATTATGTTGTTTCTTTCAGCTGTTTCTTATAAGCAATAGTTACGCTCTAATGCACACGAGTATCGCTTCATCACGCCGCTATTTTCTGTGTTAGTGCGTCGTGGGGGCACTGTTAAAGACACTTTGTCACTGTGAATAATGAAATATTCTTCTTTGTTTTAAATTAGTATCAATGTAATTGAGTGAACACAGGGTAGTAGACAGAAAAAAAGTTTGATGGATATAGTATTTGGGAGTTATGTATATTGTATGTGCATTAAAAAAAACCGTTAAAATTTTACACCAATTTATACAGTTTTTTTAGTTTTTTATAAATATTTCTCCTTTTAACGTTGTTTTATTAGAAATAACATGGTTGATGTAAACATATCAAGAAGTAATTCTTGGTGATTCATTTTAAAATGTCGTGGACGTTTCAAACGAAAAAAATTAAAGTTGTGACAACTTAAACTATGTATAATTAAAATAAATTCATTCTCTCTCCTGCAAAGAATAAAGAAAGACATTACGGAAGTTTAATAACATTTTATTTCTTAACTCACTATACGGGTCAAGATGTTTTAGGATGCAAGAAAAATCAATCATTTGTATTCGTTAGATATCGTTCTCACTAAGATATTTTTCTAAGAAGAACTATGTCTTTTCAACATATTATAGCTAAAAAATGACGGGGAAACTTTATTATAAATTTAATAACAGTCTTTACTTTGATGCTCGTGGAGATATTCAACTGTAAGGAATATATCAATCCCTTTGGTAATAAAACCTTTATAAAACATTCTTGTGTTCTAAGGTTAAATACCCTCAAATAAAATAAATATTTGAAACCTTTAGGGACATGGGAGATGTTATTCCCATTTTTTTCCAATTCCTCGTGTTTAGAAGAAAAATTCCTAAGAATTTCAATTAAAAAAAAATTCATTCCATCGCAAAATTTTAGTTACATTCAAGAAAAATGTGAAGTTATATTAAAACTATTCTTTAACGTTCCAGTATGGGAATTTTAATGTTTTTTTTATTAGTAAGACTGTTTTAAAATTAATTAATCTTTAAAAATTCTACTAACTTGTTAGTTTTGTAGCAGTCTAAACATGGCTCAGTTTCTTATGCAAAAGAAAATTTGTGTCTCAAAGCCGCTGGTCTGGATTTAATTTTTCCTTGATAACTTTTTTGTGCAGATATTTTTATTACATTAATTTTTATACGTTTCGTGACACGTCAAAATTTTTATGCTTACAAAGTTTTTAATAATTAACTTAACTAATCCAAGATTGCGTGGTTAAAATATATAATAGCAACTAACACGGAAATTTCAGAGTATATGATTTGTTACTTCCAATTCTAAGAATTTGAATAGTTTTAAGTAATAAAAAAGTACAAATAAGAAAATTGCGTTTAACTCTCTGAAATAGTGTAAACCAGGGGTGTCGAACCTTTTAGCTTTCTTGGGCCACATTGACGGAAGACGAATTATTTTGGGCCACACAGAAAAATATACCTAACATTAAAAATACTTTATGAGCAAAAACAGTAATATGTATAAATTTAATATATTTATTTCATTATAAATTTTATTTATAATTAAAAAGATAAATAGGAGTCAGAAAATTAATGTGATATTTGTGATTCAATTTGAGAAACTAATGCTATAATATCTGAGTCAATTAAAGCGGTTGCAATTCTCAGGGAGTTCTCAATAAGTTCATCCGATATTTTGGTTCTAATTTGACTCTTAGTGTGCTTCATTCTTGTGCATACTAATTTTAATATCATCACAAATATGGAATATTAAACGTGAATAAACTTCAAATTACCTTTTTGTAATGAAATTAATACACAGAAATAGCATACGGAATTTTGTATGGAATTAAAGATATTTCAAATAATGTACTGTCGATTTGTTGAATGAACAAAGCGGGATCTGTAATGGTCGCCTGCCATCATCGCCAAGGTTGGCTATTTTTTTTTCGCTTCGAGCTCTCTTTCTGGTCCACATTAAATCTTGCATTGGGCCGCATGAGGCCCGCAGGCAGCGGCTTGGACACCCCTGGTGTAAACAATGACATGGAATTTTTCGACTTTTATGTGAATTATAATATACAGAATAATGAAAGGTGAAGTACGAGTATTTATAATCGCAGGTTGTAGTTTCCCGCACAGTCGATGAAGAAATAGCTGTTGTGAAATTTAATGTGCAGAATGTCGGATCTGTGGGATGTTCAGAAGATATAATAATTGGTGGGAGGCTTTCGGGTGCATTTGTAACTAAAACGTCCTAAATGGTAAGTGTATTTAGAGGCATACTATCAAAGATGACATAGTTTGGTTTGGTTTGAAGCGCTATGGTCAAATTTGCTACACGGGGCTTAATTAGACCAGAACCTACTGCTTAAAGCCGATTCCGAACGGATAGAAACGTCCATGCCACGAGTTGGATTTGAACCTACAAACTTTGTGGTATCAAATGCCAGCTCCCAAGCCCTTCGGACTTCGTACATGCCAAGAAACTGGTTTAATGTCTCTGTTTAACCCCTAACATTAACCTGCCATCATATTTGCATTCCAGTGCCCTTGATAACATTTTTTTCATACATTTTGTATCTTGGTGAAATCTCTCACCCTGTTCCTCTCTCAATGTACCAAGATTTTCAGGATAATTCTTAAGATGGGAGTGTAAAAAGTATATTTTTAAGCTTACGTTACAACCCAATTCTTTAAAGTTTTGTAGCATTTATTCCACTGTCATTGATATTTAGGATCCTCGTAGATTCCTAAAAATTTCTGAGAGACGTCTTTGAAATTAGCCCATGTTTTTATCATGATCGATTTAATTTTTTCTTCAATTTTTTTATCCTTCATTAACAGTCTTATATCTGGGCCGACGAACACAACTTTGATTTTTACCTTCCGATAAATGTGGATAAACATCATTTAAATATCCAAAGCAATCACGATTTTTATCCAAAGCTTTAACAAATTGTTTCATCAACCCTAATTTTATATGCAAGTGTGGTAAGACGACTTGTTTTGGATCCACTAAGTTCTTCCGAATCACATTCTTTGATTCTGAATCTAAAATTTCCCTTCGAGGCCATTCTTTCCTTATCCAGTGTTGGTTTTTAGATCTACTATCCCACTCTTATAGGAAATAGGGCACATTTGAATAGCCACCATGCTGGCTTAATAACATGGTTAAAATTTTCAAATCCCCTCAAATTTGCCATTTAAATTCTTGATATTTTATTTTAATGAGGTGAATATCAAGTTTGTTATATGATTCTTTTAAAATTACTGAATGTACTACAGTAATTGAAGTAAGAATATTACTATTATGCAGTAAGACACCTTTTAAGCTTCTCTTACTAGAATCAATAAATATATCTTCTATGAAATGGATCATGATTAGTGGTCGAAGATAAATGAGGTATAAGTCCAGGATTATCTATACAGTATACAAGTGACACTGTAAAAAACATAAATTATCGAACACAATAAATGCGTGTTATCACTACACTATCAAATAGCAAGAATATTTTTTTTTTACCAGTGCGGCAGGTGATTTTGGACGTTATCCTATCGCCATATATACCGCAGAATTGTTGGCCATCTAACTATGGGAGCACCGTATTGGTGGACCAGCATTACCCCCTAAGGACCGGTCCCGTAATTTTGACCTGAAATTACGGGACGAGACCGGAACACTTGACCCCGTAACTCAAGAAGTAGTTTTTGAGAACTTGGTGGACATTGCAGCTACGACAGATTTTTTTCCGTGCACCAGCCGCCATTAATGTACACGTCGGTGGCTTTGTCGGCGACGGGTATCGAACCAGCAACTTGCAGGTCACTGGCTCGACGCCTTTTCAAACTGGGCCATCCCGCCCCACAACGAGCATAATAAACGTGTGTAATCGTTACACATGCGTGAGTGAAAAAAAAGTGTCTTCAACAAGCAACGAATCACTGACATAGTGACGCTATCTATATACAGTTTTATTTTGTAATTTTACTTCTTTTAGTCTAATATTCATTTTATATTTATTATATTGTCATTTTACTAAGAAATGAATTTTAAATTCTATTAACAATGCATTTTATTCTATAACTAGCATTATTGCCCGGCGTTGCCCGGGTAGATATATAGATATAAAATATTTCATGCATTCCATCAAAAAAATACTGGCCTTCACTCCCGCTCTTCGTGTTCATCTGGCCAGACAGAATGCGCTTAGCACGTTTCTACTGAAATGATATGCAAACAATAAGAAAGAAAGAAACTGAGCCTGCTGACCTTCGTCTGATTTTGAGGTCATTCCCAACCCTCTTTCTCCCGTGCATTGGAATTCGACACCCCCCCCCCTCCGTCATCCTCAAACCACCCCTCTTAACGCAGCTGGTCGAGGGGAATCCACAGGGGGTAGACGCACCTCTATCGGGCACAAAAAACATTAAAAAATTAATTAAAAAAAACTAATTGAGCCCCAAATTTTGTTTTTCCTGATTTAAGTTTCTCGGGTCCAAAACATTAACTGTGCCGAATTTGGTCCCGGTGGGTGAAACAGTCTATGATTCTATAGCAGACAAACAAACAGACAAGCTCTTTTATATATATAGATGTATCACATTAATTTTATGAAACAGCACCCCCCTCCTCTTTTTGATTTGTGAAAAATCTAAGGGTGAGGGAAAAAGAATGTCATTTCTGTGATCAGCGTGTCTGATTTACTAAAAAACATCTAACATTCTGCAAACCCCAGATTCGTGTTGGCCTGTGTAATTAGTATCATATTGTATACAGGCTAAAAATCGAAAACTTTTAGGTTGAAGGTCCCTTTCCCCCAAAAAAGAATGTTTAAAATCAACATTGATAGAGAGTACTCACGGCTATAAGACTATGAAATCCTTAGTTAAAATCACAGCAATGTATTTGAACCATTCTGTAATAAATAAAAAAACTCATTTTATACTCAAAGACTAATGCGATTTGAAATGGTTTCAAGCACAGACAGAGATTAAAATATGGAAGGTAATTCTTATGCTAATATTTTCTCAAGACTATAACGTTGAAATAAAGCGAGAAATTTTATGTTAATCAACCATGACATTTTCATTAAGAACATTTTCTGAAATTCTTTTTTAGGTTTCTAAAAATCGAAAAGTTTTATGTGATATTTCCATCGGATTCTGTAAGAAAAAAATTTTACCATGAATATTAAACAGGCTTCCTTTATGACTAAACGCATTATATATTACTTAAGTTCTGGAATACGAATGTAAAGGGATTTTAATGGTAGAGTTGTTTATTTGAAAAAAAAATGCACAATTTATATATTTTTAATTTTAATTAAAGAAGACAGCTGAAAATAACTTCTGCAGAAAACATTACCTAATTTCTGATGTTTCCCTCAATCAACACAGTAAGAAGTATTTTTATAAGGTTTTGTAAAAATTAACATAAACTAGCAAATGGTTTACAATAAAAATAATAGATATAGTGATATTTTAAGGAAAACAAATTCTACTGACAACCAGATTTAATTCTGTTTTGCTGCAGCTTTCATTTCAATAATTTTTTTGGGAATTATAATTTTAGGAATTCTCTTGAAGGACATGCAAATGTGTTTAGCTCCAAAATTTGTTTTTGTGATTTAAGAAATAAATATTCGTTCTTATTTACGGTTTCTTCATACGATAACAAGTAACTGAAAATGCTTAATTTAAATTATTTCGGGCAAAAGAGCAGGAATCATGATTGAGAAACATAAAAAGTATTTTTAGGGTAAAATAAGCCTTATTTAGTGCAGGATTTTGGCAGCACATTCGAGTATTCACGTTCACTAACAACGAAGATTTCTTGAATATTTCTCTTCTTAAAACCTGCGAGGATGTAATATTTAAATTCATATTTTTGACAACTAAATATAAATTTTAAACAAACATTACAAACTGTTTGCCACAATTTATTAATATTTCCTCTCCCCCCAAAACTGTGAGAAATTCTGATAATCCATTTCGGTTCTTCTTTTTAAGGAAGGGCATCAAAATGACTTTAAACAGGATTTATAAACATTAAATGTTTTGAAATAAAATCAAGACTGGAATGCAAAGCTTCATAGAGATATACAGAAACGCGGTTTCCTTTAATGTAGCAATACATATTATATTGACCTGGTATTTCTTTTTCTCTGCGACACTTTTCATTGCTGATGTGTTCTAGCAACAAACAAGGATGGAACTTTGAAATCCAAGGATCAGGATTTTTTTCTTCAAATTTTGTGTATGTGACTGATAAAGTAAATTTGATTACCCAAAACTGATTGAGCAACCCACTATTTATAGTTTTTTTGAGAGTTAAAAATTAATTTTTAAAACCTGTGAATACATAATTTAAAAATTATATTTGTGACAATGTAATATAAATTTTAAACAAACATTACAAACTGTTCCTCGCAATTAATTCACATTTACTTTGACAAAAAAATGTAAAAAATTATGAAAATTCTTTTTTATTTTGATGATCTTTCTAAAGAAGGATATCAAAATGACTTTAAACAGGATTTGTAAACTTTAAATGTTTCTAAAATAATCAAAACTAAAGGCAAAGCCCCATTTGTTAAGAAACACAACAAGTTGATTTCCTTTAATGTAAGAATGCATTATTTTGTCATAGTATTTATTTTTCTCTGCAACACTTTTATTGAAATAAGAACAAAAACGATGGGAATTTCAAATCCAGGGATCACGATTTTCCACTCTGTTTTTTTTGTTACTGACAAAATAAATTTTTATTACCTGTAACTCATTGAGCAATCCATTATTCATGGGGTTTTGGGGGAGTTCAAAATTAGTTTTTAAAGCATGTAAAAATATAATTTTAAAAATTATATTTGTTACAATCAATTATAAATTTTAAAGAAATATTCCAAACTTTTTATTGCAATTAATAAGTATCTACTTCAACAAAAAAGTGTGAAAATTTATGAAAATTGTAGTTGTTCTTCTACTAAAGGAATTCTATTAAAGGCATCAAAATGAGTTTAAACAAGCATTATAAATTTTAAAAGTTTCGAAAAAAAAATCAAAACTGAAATGCAAAGTGTAGAAGAGCTGAATGTTATAATTCACCACGGTGTGTGGTCGAATGACGGTCAAGAATATAAACTCTTATAAAAACTTCAGACGCAAAAAATTAAGGCTTGAACACTAAGGTAGCGTAAAAGAAATGCTGTCTGTGTGGCCATTGATAGCGATCAAAAGACTATACATATTGCAAGATAGATGGTGTCGTTATTTTATGGCCCACAATAAAACTTTCAGATAATGGTCAAAGTAGTATTTCAAACGAAAAATAGGGTGGGGAGGTACTTGGTAGACTGTGAACATGACCAGGGAAATAAGTAACCAATTGGGGTAGGAACTGCTAAGAGAAAAGTTCGCTGTCCAATGAGAGAAAAGGAGGCGGACTAAAATGGCCCCGGTAAACGGACAACAGCCCTTCCAAGAAAAAAAAACGAGAGAAGGTCAACAGATTGCGCTGGCTGTTCCCTAGACCTCGAACGATATAGAGTGCCGATTGAACTGTCTCAGGCACTAGTCTAGTAGAAGTTACTGAAATCCGACATGATGATGCCGAATATGACATGATATGGGCTCCTGTCAACGAAGTCATTTCATCGCTGTATTCTTCAACAGTAGTAAGTGCCTCCCGATAGATCCTAGAAATAATTACTTTGACCAAATAGTTTGTCTCTGCTTCTGATTCCTCATGATTTAAATGATAATATGAAGGGGAATCTTAATTTGTTATTAATTACACTTTAAAAGAATGTTTATAATTGTCAAATAAATGTATGATAAAGGCTAATTCTCTGTGTTTCCTTGCTTGCCCCAACACATGCACGAATCCATTGTTTTAAGGTTGTTTTACAACCTATACAAAGCTTGATTTATTAAGAAATACAGAAACGCGGTTACCTTTAATGTAAGAATACATTATATTGTCCTAGTATTTATTTTTCTCTATTACACTTTCCATTGTTCATGTGTCCTAAGAACAAGCAGCGACAGGAACTTCAACTCCAGGGATCAGAATTTCGCATTTTGATTTTTGTGACTGATAAAATAAATTTGACTACGCGAAACTCATTGGGTAACTCACTATTTATGGGTTTTTTTTAGGGTTAAATATTAATACGATACTCAAGGAAATGAATGTATTTTTTGAAATGGTTTAAATGAAATATCTCAATCTATTAGAAATATTAAGAATTTAAGAACTGGAGTAAATTATTCCTTATCATTGTAAGAAATAACTCTACCAAGCAACAAATGCGCTACAGTTTTCATTGATAAACCATCTTTGAATTATATTCTGTCAGTTTCTTTTAAATTTTATCGGCTATAGAGCTAATTTATCATGCTAGCTTCTTCTTTTAAGAAAATAATTTTTGTGGCTCATAAAGAATTTTGTTTCACTCGACAGATAACGACAGTAAAACTTGAAATTGAATGTCCAAACAGTATGAAATGCCAGTTAAAACGACAGTTTGAATTTGTAACCGTTCCCCTTATTATATTTTTTGGGCGATTACTCGTCAGATCTCACAAATTTATTCGGCTCTTTTCATTCGGCACCCGCCGTAAACCAGTGATAACGTAAAAATTAAAGACATCGCCAAATGGTAGCTGATTGGAACTACAGCCTAAAAAATACGTAAAATTTAGTTGCCAATTATCCAATTTTAACGACACTTTTCTTATTATGTTTTATCAAATTTATGAGATAATGTAATCCTATAAATATATGATTAATGACCACCATTTTACTGCATTGAATTGCTGACAAACAAACTCATAGTGTAAGTATTAATAAAAAAATACATTACTTTTGATTAATGGAGTTATCAAGCTACAGTTTTTTTCAAGATAATTTTTTTATTGATATCAGTATATGTGGGATTTTATTGGAAAATAATCTTTAAAGAGAATGAAAGAGAAAAATCTAAACAAAAGAAGTTTTATGGCTGAAAAACATTTATGAATATATTTTCCTAAAAACTAGAAAGAATTATTGATTGCCACATTTAATTATAGTTTTCAGAATCAAATTTTAGTTTTAATTCTTCTTTAACAAACAATAGTTTCAGAAATTCCTGTATTTAAAAAGATATAAATCGAAGATAATTTCAAAAGTCTGTCCGTAACTCAAAAATTTTATCTTATTATATTTTATTATTTACTTGAGGCGAAGTTGTGTTTTAAAAATCATGGTCAAGCTTCATTTAAGCTTTCATCAAGAAACAGTACTCGACAGGGGATAAATTAGAGTTCATAATAGGAAATATTCAGCAATTTAAATGTAATAATATAAAAGATATTGATCACAATTTATGTATAGGTGATTTTACTGCATTGCAGATTATTCACTGCCGCATTAAATTTCTTCTGTCTAGTATTATAATTAAATTAGAAAATTATTTACAACAATTAATACCCATTATTTCTTATTCTAATCGTATGTAAATCTTTTTCAGTTTCGGAGTTTAATTTTCCTCGAGGAAAAGCATTCAAATGCGATTAAAACGAAGCTCATGACATGATGAAATATTCAGAATTTTGAAACAAAATATGAATACAATATAGAAATATCATATTCAATAATTAACACAAATAAATGATTTTACTGCAAATCACATTATTATCTGCAGGGTTTAATTGCACATTTTTAAAATAACATTTAAATACTTAAAATTATATGCTATTAATAATTGAAACAGATTTTGATTCTAATTGAGTGTAAATGTATTATAATTTCAAAGTTAAATTTTCTTCAACGAAAATGCTCACGGAAAGACTCAACAAGGATTAAACGGATGGTCATAATCTGATATATTTAGCAATTTGAAGCATTTTATATATACAAAAGGGAAAACTTACTGACTAAGAAATGTTTAAAGGCAATTTTAGTATAAGGGTTGCCCAAATGAAAGTGAGAGTTTTTTTTTTTCCAGAAATGATTTATTGTTTGGAATATGTGAACCTACAGGAAGAAGTAATAGTACATGAGGCTACATATTCGCTACAAATAGTCGCATTATCCGTTAAAGCAAGTGTCCCACCGCTTACTAGGTTTTGGGTAGCAAAGAATGTCCTTGGTTGTCTGCGGAACCAGTCTTCAACGATGTCCCGGACCTTTGCATCGCTAGCAGACCAGGGGCTCTTGGAAAACCTTTTTCGGTGGATCCAGAAATGTGGTAGTCTTAGGACGACAGGTCGGGACTATAGGGGGGGGGAGGGTCGAGGAACGTTCCAGAAATCCAGTTCACGACTATTGCAATGATCCCCGTCCAGTAACGTAAATTTTTTACCGCTGCACGTAGATTTCCAGGAGGCCACCTTGCACCGCGGCCCTGTGCACTTAACGAATTTAAATTTCCTTTGCTTAAACAGCAGCAGACAGCAGTACTTAGCGACATCAAAGACCGAAGACGACATTAAGGCAGTTCCTTTGAACGGTAAGCAGGTCTACTAAGTGGAGCCTCGGGGCCGGAAGCGCCCAATCAATGGGGAAAGACCGGAATGTGGCCGGACAATGCGCATCTAGATTCTTCGAGGACGTTAGAGGGGGTATTTATAAGTCTCCGGACGTAGGTGAAAAAAGAGAGTTGAAGCCATTTCAAAAGGACATACTGCCGAGTTGCTGTCCGAGCCTAGAGAACCTGCGATGCAAAAGGAGACGACTCAAGACTTTCCTCCCTCGTCAATAACCCCCAACCCTCGAAATTAGTCTTGTTTTGTATATAGCCTGTATTTTCTCAAGATATGCAAGTAAGGCATCAAAATACCAAAAAGTTGACATCCATTTTTTTAAAGCTTAAGTTCTTACACTGTCGATTCTAAGGTGATGGCCAAGTGTGCTTCAGCAGGTCACGGCATGTCCCATGCTCACCCGCCCTTTATGAAATTCCCTAAACCATCTGAACACTGTACACAGAGACAGACACTTTTGTCTATCCCCCGTACGTCGATAAATTTCGGCCTCACTTTCACCTTGTAGCAAAACGCGGTTCAGTAAAGATGTAGAAACTAGAATGCTGCAGACTCGTGAAACATAACAACTTTTATTTTCCAAACTGTGGCTATTACTAGGCGCCGAACCTTACTACCGAACCTTACATATAAAACAAACATTCAAAATACAGGTAACCCTCTTATAACATGGTAGATAGGTTCCTAGAAAATGCCGTGTTGTGTGAAACCGTGTTATATGAAACCCAGAGACAGTTCAAAAAAGGGGGGTTACGTTCTGAAAACTTATTAAAAACAAACTTTTTTTTAAAAATTCCATATAAGCAACTTGATTTTTATTAAAAATATAAATGTATGTATAACACAAAACGAAAAGAAACAAAAAAACTATTATTTTCATTTAATGCGACATTAATTTAATAAATTTCTTCCTCATCACTGCTCAGTACAATCAAACGAGTACGTTTTTTCGATTGAACGATATCACCTTCACTTTCAGAACCTTTTTCTTCATTTAGATTTTTTGCACCTTCTATCCTCTTTAAAAAATCTGTAATTTTGGCTTATTTGCTGGTTCTTACAAGGTCATTGTAGATTCTCGGTATGGAGATGGGCAATTTTGCAGTTCCCTTTTGAATTTTCGGCGTCTTTCAGCGGAAGGGTCTGCATTCAGGAAGAAATGTTTCACGATTTTCAGCTAAGCTTAGACCTTCTAAGATTATAATTTGTTTATACATTTTCATATAAAGCCACTATAGTTCGTTATTCCTTCCCGTCATTATTTTAAGGTAATTTAGTTTTTAAATGTGTTAAACAAAAATCATGTTACGTAGTGCTATAGAAGTACAGTGTTGTCCAAAGGTTTTCGCATTTTTTTTATCGTGTTAGAGCGAAACCGTGTTGCAGGTTGCAGAGTTAATCGAGGGTTCCCGCAATTTATCTTATCGTGTTAGAGTGAAACCGTGTTGTAAGATTATGAAAAGAAAAGATACAACCTTTGTGCTCGAGGAATAAACAGGAAAACCAACGTAAATAAAGCACAAATAGCAATAAGATGCAATTATTTTGCATACGGCCGTTTCGAAGCTACAAAGGAGCTTCTTCATCAGTGCAACGAACTTAGTGGCAGCTCAAAAAGCTGAAGACTAAGCCCGGCTTAGTCTTCGGTTCCTGTTTATTCGTGTTGTAAGATGCCGTGCTGTAGGACGGCTACCTGTACTAGTTACAGCAGGTGACTCAGCAGATGACAGCAGGGTACTTTTGAAGCCGTCAGAGGTTGCTTTTTGCGCCCTCTAATGGCAACATGGAAAGAATATTTAAGGCGACAATGGACCTTCAGACTGACAAAAATATGTCCCCAAAACGATTTTTTTCTTTCTGTCAGAAAATAATTCTGCAACTCATCAGCTTTAAATTAAAACAAGAAGTATGTTGATCCAATAATTATTAACCGAGTAATAAGTATTTTTTCAAATGTAAACAATGGAAATGTTACGTTAATTTATAACATTAAATGCTATTTTCTCAAAACAAGTTTTCATGTCGTTTTGGTAAGTTAAAAATGCTCCATGCGTCATAATTTTTCATGAATTTTCATTATTTTTCATAATTTTTCTTGAATTCCTTATAATATTTTAAAACACCTTAAAATTTTTACGATAAAAAAAGTTATTTTGATAAAATTTTGCTTACCTATTTTTATCGATTTCTTTTTTAGTTTTTATAAACATGACTTTAAATCAAATATTGCTACTAACTTTTACTATAACTACACTGCTGGCCACCCAAATTGCAACACCAAGAAAGACAAGAGATATCACAAAAATATTTATTTTGTAGATAACATGTTGACCAAGTATCAAATGATTAAATTTATAGACTTCTGTGAAGTGTGGTTCCTGCCAAAATCAGTAGCCAGAGTAGCCGCCATTGTTGGAGATCACCGCTGCCACACGCCTCGGCATTGATTCAAAGAGACTTTGGATGAGTTCTTGGGGTACAGCAGACCAAGCAGCTTCCACACGTTGCCAAAGTTGATCTGCTGTGGCAGCTGGGGATGGAATCTGGGTCAATCGTAGAACAACCATGGACCACATGTTTTCTATCGGCGAAAGATCCGGAGAGCGAGGCGGCCAGGGAAGCAATTCAATCTGGCGATTGACGAAGAACCGTTGGACAATGCGTGCCACGTGTGGTCGTGCATTATCCTGTTGAAATATGGATGTGGGCAAGCCCTGAAGGTAAGGAAGGACAACTGGCTCCAACACCTCGGAGATGTAGCGCTGGCTGTTTAAAGTACCGGCAATGCTTACTAGAGGTGTGCGAGAGTGATATCCAATACCGTCCCATACCATAATACCCGGTGCAGGACCAGTGTGGCGGTGCATAAAGCAGCTGTTCAGCATCCTCTCTTCACGGTGTCTCCAGACTCGAATGCGACCATCGTGGTGTTGCAGACAGAAGCGTGACTCGTCAGTAAAGACAATTTCATTCCATTCTGCCGTCCACATCCTTCTGTCATCGCACCATTGGCGGCGGAGACGTCTGTGGTTCTGCGTCAAGGGTAGACAAAACAATGGACGTCTTGCGGACAGACCACTCTGCTGTAAACGGCGTCGAATGGTACGCGCAGACACTGGATGATGCGTCACAGACTGCATGTGCTGTGCTATGGTTCGTGATGTGACTGAGCGATCCGTCACTGCCATGCGCACAATTTGCCTGTCATCACTTGAAGTGGTGCGCTGAGGTGGATGCGATCGAACACGCCGGTCCGTCGTACCCTCCTGCATCCAACGATCACATATTCGCATTACAGTTGTTTGGTTTCATCCGACATGACTACCGATTTCCCTGAAAGATAATCCACAATCTCGGTAGGCCACTATCCTTCCTCTGTCGAACTCGGATACTTGATCAAAAGATGATCGGTGTTATCGACGAGGCATAATTGATCGTGTTTTTGAAAAAACCACAAGAAAAACACAATTACCGAACTTGAAATCGTCGAAATCTCCAAGCCTTAAATAGCGCTTTGAAGTGGCGTCACAGGTGCGCGTGATGTGCGTCTGCGGTGAAATTCTAATCATTTGCATATCTCATCTCCGCTAATGCATGTTGTAAATTTCATGTTATTTGCATGTTTCCTTCAGGATGTTGCATTTACAGTGGCCAGCAGTGCATATAAAGCTAGCTTAAGAAAGAAAATTAGATATCTGAGACAAAAATTGATGTGTATGGAGCATTTTTAAATAGAGTAATTAACAAACTGATTTTAATTAATATCTTAATTAATTACATTCTGATTTTTTTTAATTTAGCATTTTCATCTCCAAACAACACTGTATAAGTATACAAAATTTCATAACAATTGGTTGAAAAATAAAAAAATGGTTTTTCATGGTCCATTGTCGCCTTAACACACCTTCTGCTGTCAAAACTTGAATAACCACTCACTGGACCTGTTTGGATGAATCCATGCCAAGACCGTAGGTAGTCGCAAGAATTAAGTGCGTCCAAACAGCACACTAACACTTTTTATCGATAGCACCTTTTTGCCATAACGTATAATGTTATCTACTTGCTCAAACGCAAAGCTCTGTGTATTTAACCCTACCATGAAAACAAAATGCTGACTTTCATTCCGGCGTCTCTTATGCAAAGGAAATTATCGACTGCAGCGTTAAATTTCTTATTTTCAGACTTTAGTTTTATCATTAACTAGCTGAAAACCCGCATGTGACATGGAATTCGACTTTGTGAATATATTTTCTTATCTCATAGTCTTGATACAGCATTGATTCGGTTCCATGCACATTTTAGTGTAACTGTTTTATTATGTATGTCCTAAGATGTTGGTGTGTTTCGGATCGCGTCTGTGGCTTATTTTGTACCGGTTTCTTGAAGAAAGGTATGTACCTCCCTGAGGAAAATTTAGCTTATCGTAAAGAAAGGTTTTGTATAAGAATAAAAGAGTGACTTGCCACCCCTTCTCGGCTGTAAAGGGGTCTTAGCGTCCCCATAGCAACGGCCTAGCAACATCTTTTAGCCAATGAGAGCTGAAAGGTGTTTGTTCGAGGACATAGCTGACCTCTGCTCTCCCCAGTTCTAAAAGAAAAAAAAAACGTTTCTTAGTCAGTTGAAGAATAAGCAGCGACAGGAAATGGACCTCGTGGTGGCCCGATCTATCCCATCCGCCATTTTTTTTCTTGCTTTGCCGATTCCGCCGGTCGACTTAGTAGAAACGAGATGCTTCAATTTCATACGAAGGTGGTGGTAAGTCATAATTATTTTGTGTTATATTTATCAGGTGGGAGCAATGTGTTAATTTATTATATGCAATTTGAATTTTATGTGTTCTAATAATTTTTTAATGTATGATAACAATTAATATGATTATTTCTGTAAAAGTTTGCAGTCAGTGTTTAAATTAATGTTAAGTAATATTAAGAGAAATTAAATGGTAACATTAGATATTAAATTTGAGTACGTGTCCTTCAGTTATTCTCAGACATGTGTCAGAGTGTATTTCGCAAATTAATAATTTAGCAAAAAAAAATATAAAAAGCCACTATACAAAATATTCTAATTATTATATGTTCTAACTTAATTTAATACCGCACTTCGCTACGGAGTACATTAAAATTAAATACAAAGGTCAATGTATGCGATTACTGTAAATATATATATATATATATATATATATATATATATATATATATTATAATAAATACGACGATCAATGTATATAATTGATATAAAAAACAAGAAAATGTATGTATAAAAAATCGTAAGGGATATTTTTATAAACAAAATAATGTAGAAGAAAATATTCAAATTAAATCTAATAGGACATACTAAATAATATAGTACACTTAATATAGTACAGTTTGAGGAACATAATATCTTTTATTGTATTTTAATATTTTTTGGATAGTGTCCAATCGTCTGCCGCATTAGCAAGAAATTTTTTTTTCTCTCTATTTAGTTGTTATGCACGTGACGATAAATTTATTTAAAGTACCAGAAAAAGAAATGACGTGATCAGCATTTAAGAAATTAAATTGTAAAAATTAATCTTTAAAAATTCACCAAAAATCAAAAAATGGAGGTAAAGATTCGAAAAAGATCTTATTTTAAAGGAATTTTTATGATTTTTCTCGTAATATAAATTTTATAAGCCTCCAAGTAATATTTTAAATGCAAAATTTAAAAAAGTTACTAAAACAACTTAAAAATTTAATTGTAAAAAATCTAAGAATTTTTCAAAATTCTTTCTTAGTGCACCCCTACACTATAAGAAGAATCGCCATGCAAAATTTCAGCCCTTTAGGTCCAGCAGTTTGGTCTGTGCGTTGTATGTCAGTGAGTCAGTCAGTTACGGAACTGTTTTATATACATAGATATATATTTATAAAAAATAACTCTCATAATTTCTGATTCTCAAAGCGGAAAAAGCTAATGCAGTTTCTAATATTAAAGTTCTTCAAGAAAAACACTCAAAACGTGTTAAACAAAAGTTAATAACAGGGCATATTCTCTATTTGAAGCAAAATGGGAGAAATAAATAAAAAAAAACGTTCCTGATGAAGAAACTTGGAAAGGCTGCTTTATGTCAATGCAAATTGTGGAAGGCAAGGTAGAATTTTTTTGTTGTTGATTTTAGCAGTACATTTTGATATTAATTTTTGTTTAGAATAAAAGATTTTTATAATTCCGGGTTCTTAAAGCGTGTATATATAGCTTAGAGACAAAATTGAATTTTACTACTTACTTTTTCTCATTTCACTAATGTAATCTTCCTGGTATCGAGAGAAATTGAATAAAATTTCAATTATGTCCCATTTATTAATACCCCCAAATTTCCGCCCATAAATGACTTCAACCGAAGTAATTCATCATAAAAATCCTTTGAGAATAAGCAATAGACAAACACGAAACAGCCAAAAAAATTACTTAGACACGCAGTTTTATTACAACTCCAGAATGCATTATTGAGAGTTACAAGATTAAAATTTGTTTTGTTTTCTGCCTCACATCATTTAATATTAACGCATCTGACGTAGTTTTGGAACATAAAGCCTGTTTTGTTGGCGTTTAAGCACCGAGGAATCGTACATGCAGGTAACATAAACTGATATTAAAAAGTATTTAATATCCCTTTTAATAAAATAAATGGGCTGCCATAGATATCCCTTGAAAGTGAATGCCCTGCGAAGATAGTCTATAAGCAATTTTAACCACCTGAGAGCTAATTTCTTGTCACGAGTGATGTATAGAGACGCAGTCTTTTGGGAATTTATGACCCATGGAATATCGTCAAGATCGTCGACAGCGAAATTTAAATGCCTGTGTGATGCGATAAAGAAATGCATTATAATGTAAAGCCAGTCCTGAAGTACTTTATGGGAAATATATATATAAAACTGTTGTTCTAAATTTATGCCGGTTGAGGGATATCTGACATTTGCAGATAAAACACTAGTCGCGCTTGAAATATAAATGACATTTACTCAGGTAAGCATGGCAACAGTGAATCGACGTCTTACCTGGGATGCACGATACAACTACGACCTTTGAATAAACACTGAACAATTTTTTCCTGTTCGCTTTTATTGCTAGTACAAGTAAAAAGCCCATTTAATTTAAAACACACTAATTATGAGAAATGTTTAATAATGTAACAAAGTAAATTTATTCGAAATTTTATTTAAAAAGAAATTGTTTTCGAATAAAAATCGTATTGATTTTTATAGAGGCTTGTTGTGACAGATTGTTAGGACCAGTATTCAACCTTGGATCTTCAAAGTTCGCAGCCAGTGAATATACCGGGTGGTCATAAAGAAACTTTGCTATATGGACCTCTAGCGGCCGTTCCCTTCAACCTATCAAGATGAAATTTCAGATGTAGTTATTCAGAGGTAGGAGCTCGGGATTCTGAGAACGGCAACACAGTGACGCTCACGGTTACGGTTATAGGTATAGAAACTCGAAATTTTCAAATGGCAACGCCCACTTTTTCCCTTCGCAAAATGCTCAGCGCATGCGAAACAGCTCTGCGAACGGCCAACAAAGACACAATCGTGGCGCACGGAGGAAATTTGCATATGACAGAGGCTAGAAACAAATCACAGAACGCCGTTCGCCTGATATTCGGCGTAGAAAACCGATAAAAGCTCTCTGATCGTGTTTTTGTTAGCCATTCGCAGAGCTGTTTTTTTTTGTGCGTGCATAACGCGCCCGTTTTTTGTGATACATGTACCGTTCCAACGATTTGTAGGGTTTTTGCATGCGATGAGCATTTTGCGACCGTAAAAAGTGGGCGTTGCTATTTGAAAATTTCGAGTTTCTATACCTATAACCGTAACCGAGAGCATCACTGTATTGCCGTTCTCAGAATACCAAGCTCATACATCTGAATAACTATATCTGAAATCTCATATCGATAGGTTGAACGGAACGGCCCCTTGAGGTCCATATATCGTTTATGTAGGCCGTTCCCTGAGCTTTTTTTTGTGCGTGCATAACGCGTCCGTTTTTTGTGATACACGTACCGTTCCAACGCTCTTCAGGGTTTTCGCATGCGCTGAGTATTTTGCGATGGGAAAAGATGGGTGTTGCCATTTGAAAATTTCGAGTTTCTGTACCTATAACCGTAACCTTTAGCGCCACTTGGTTGCCGTTCACAGAATCTTGAGCTTATACCTCTGAATAACTATATGTGAAGTCTGATCGTGATCGGATGAACGGAACAACCCCTAGAGGTCCATATATCGGCAAAGTTTCTTTATGACTACCCGATATATATATATATATATATATATATATATATATATATATATATACACTGCTCAAAAAAATTAGGGGAGCAAGCAAAGAAGTTAAGAAATCCGTACGAAACAGCCAAGTATTGGCATAAAATGGATAGTACACGCGTATCAATGCGCAATACAGAAAAAAAGGGGTAAAAAAATTGTAATTAAGCTTTAATTCTTTGAAATGTGGAAAAAACATGAAAAGATGATTTAGGGCAACAATTTGGTTACATGTAAACGATAAAAAAAGTATTGTTTAGAAATAATGCAGGATTTTTTATATGGTGTGTGGTATCCTCGAACAGCTAAGACTGCTTCACACCTGTTTTCCATGGATGCGATGATGTTATCGATAAGACTTTGGGGAATACTGTTCCACTCCTCAAGAAGTGCAATCTCCAAGTCTCGTAGAGTAAAAGGAAGCCTTGGTCTCGCCGCAATGCGTCGTCCGAGCATGTCCCAAACATGCTCGATTGGATTCAGGTCAGGAGAGCACGCTGGCCATTCCATACGCTGTATTGTTTCAGCTTCAAGCATGTTCTCCACAAGACGAGCTGTATGCGGTCTGGCATTATCATTCTGGAAAACAAAGGAATCTCCAATGGCTGCAGCGTAAGGTATGACATGAGGTCTCAGTATCTCGTCTGCATACCTTCGGGCCATCAAAGTACCATTCCGAATGATATGCAGGTCCGTACGTCCACCTATTCTGATTCCATCTCATACCATAAAACCAGCTCGTCTGTATTGTGAACTTTCAGGAACGAATGTGAGGTTATTTCGAGTGCCCCTTCCCTCGATACCAAAACACGTCGGGTGTCACACTCCAGACTGAATCGGGACTCGTCTGTAAACAGCACTTGCCTCCAATCATGTTGCTCCCAATCTCGATGTTCAGCAGCCCATCTTCTTCGGGCCGCACGGTGGCGTGAGGTCAACGGAATGCAGACAATAGGCCTACGTGCATAGAGACCTCCCTGATGAACGTACTGTTTGGCTGGACACCCTTCGTCCTGTTGCTAAGAGCAACTGTCTTTGCAGGTCAGTAACATTGTCTGTTCTGTTTCGACGAGCTGTTAACAGTATATACCGGTCATCAGTTGCTGTAATGGCGCGTGGCCGACGTTGACCTGGTCGACGTCTAACATTACCTGTTTCTTGGAATCCATTCCACAGCCTTGCAACGACACTTCTCGCGACTCCAACAGCGTCCGCGACACTACGTTGTGTTTGCCCGGATTCAAGTCTGCCTATAATACGCCATGCCATGGATTCCGGTAAATCACGTTGTTGTGACATTTTCAAGTCACCTTTTCTCAAAAAGAATAACTGAGCAATCGAATTTCACAGTTAAGGCAGTGAAACAGACGTTTCTGCAACATCCCGATTTCCACCCTTATGTTCTTTTTATGGTTTTTGACGTCATGAACTTTGATTTGCATATGAAGTTTTCTTCTTCTGTTTCCCGCTAGGCTTTAAATTATGTATGATTTATTTTATGTTACTTATCGGTGTAAGTATTTGCGTAATTTCTTTAAAACCATGTGCTCCCCTAATTGTTTTGAGCAGTGTATATATATATATATATATATATATATATATATATACAAAAGAGGTAAGCAACGACATGTAACCGTGTATTTTTTGAGTAGTTAGATATGAAAATATTTTCTAATAATTAACACTTTTTTACATCTGCTATGCTTCCATTAAATTATGGATGATTTATTTTATGTTACTTATCGGTGTAAGTATTTGCGTAATTTCGTTAAAAGTATTTGCGTAATTTCGTTCGTGCTCCCCTAATTGTTTTGAGCAGTATATATATATATATATATATATATATATATATATATATATATATATATGCAGTTGGCTCTCTGTTTAACGACTTTCAAAGGACCGTGAAAAATCGTCCTTAAGTAGAGATTGCCTTTCAACAGAATTTGTGTAAAATAACATTTCCCATAACGTCGGAGGGGCCGGGACTGGGAAATATCGACTTTAAATAGAGATCGTCTTTAAGTAGATCGTCGTGAAACAGAGAGTCAACTATATATATATATATATATATATATATATATATATATATATATATATATATATATATATATATATATATATATATATATATATATATATATATATATATATATATAAATAAATTTTATTTGAACATGCATGACCGTACATAAATAAGTTATGAGCCAAAGATTTCCCCACCTTTAAATTTTTACCAGTTTATGATTTATTAAGTACATTAATTATTTCAATAACGTGCCGTTAAAAGAAAAACCTTAAAATATAATAAGTTATCAAACAATATATTTCCTTAAAAATTTAGAAATGCAAAAATTTGTTGTTGGTTTTTATTTCCCACTCGTTTGAGTAGCCGTGTTATGTTTTCAAAAATTTGGTCTCTCTGTTGCTTGTGACTGAATTCTCTATTTTGTTACTTGTCAGAAACTTGTAATTAGCATTTATTTACTAATTAATAGTACTAAATAATAATGGATGAGCTATTAATTAGTTGGAAACATGTACCCATATTTTCTGTTATACAGTAGTAAAGGAGAAATCATTTGTCCCTACTCTTTTGTGACTGCTTCATCTCTTCACAATCCTAAAACAAAAAATTTGAACAATAGAGAACATGAAAATTTAAGTTTAATACGACAAACATTACAATGACATCTTTATTATTATTTAAGGACAAAATGCGTCCTGATTAATTGACGTTTGTCTTTTTTTTTAATAATTGCAAAATTTATCATTATTCAGGACGTTTTCTAATTATTCGTGTAGAGAGTCTGTTACTAAACCATATTTCTTCATTCCTCCGAACAGTTCATCGCACATTTTTTTAACTTGTTATATTCTTATCTCCTTTCCTTTTAAGGTATCCGACGATATTCCCACAGTCTTTTTTAATAATTTTACCTGTGAAAATTTCTTCAATATTTTTCGGGTTAATATAGCACCAAAATCGGAAAATGAAGAAAGAATAAACCCCTGAATAATAAAATTTTAGCATAATGGTCGAAATACGGTTAATCTATATATAAAAAACAGTTCCGTAACTGACTGACTCATTGACATACAGCGCACAGACCAAACCGCTGGACCTAAATGGCTGAAATTTTGCATGGCGATTCTTCTTATAGTGTAGAGGTGCACTAAGAAATATTTTTGAAAAATTCTTCTTAGAATTTTTAAAATTAAATTTTTAAGCTGTTTCAGTAACTTTTTGAAGTTTGCATTTAAAATTATAATTTGAGGGTTATAAAATTTATATCACGAGAAAGATCGTAAAAATTTCTTTAAAATGAGATCTTTTTCGAATCTTTACCTCCATTTTTTATTTTTGGTGAATTTTTAAAGATTCATTTTTAGAATTTAATTTATTAAATGCTGATCACGTGATTTCTTTTTCTGGTACTGTAAATAAATTTATAGTCACGAGCATAACAACTAAATAGACAAAAAAAAATGTTTTTTTCTTGTTAATGCAGCAGACGATTGGACATTATCCAAAATATATTAAAATGCAATAAAAGATATTATGTTCCTCAAACTGTACAATATTAACTGTACTATGTCTTATTACATTTAATTTGAATATTTTCTTCTACATTATTTTGTCTATAAAATATCCCTTACGATTTTTTATAAATATATTCTTTGTTTTTTATACATCAATTGTATACATTGATCGTTGTATTTATTATAAATAACTATATATATATATATATATATATATATATATATATATATATATATATATATATATATATATATGTATATATATATGTATATATATATATATATATATATATATATAATATATATATATACATATATATATACATATATATATACATATATATATACACATATATATATATACATATATATATATACATATATATATATACATATATATATATACATATATATATATATATATATATATATATATATATATATATATATATATATATATATATATATATATATATATAATTTTTTTGGCATTAATTGCATACATTGACAGTTGTATTTAATTTAAATGTACTCCATAGCGAAGTGCGGGTTTTCAGGTAGTTCTTTCATAAAGGATTATACCTCTACAAAAAATTAAATTCATGCATATAACACTAATTTCTTTTTATCGTGTATTCGTAAGGCAATCTTGAGTGTAAGAAACTAAAAACCAATTAATATTTTCAAATCTAAGTGATTTTATGTTCTTTCCAATCCCCTAGGTGTAGGAAAGCCTACACCAAGTCCAAGGACCTAGGTCGTCAAATCCTAGGTCCATGGCTAAGGGTAGTAAGCAGATGCATTTTATAAGGCGAGGTACCACTAGGGCTGAAGTCTGACTTGACCTCTAAGAACATAGGTCCCGTAATTTTGAACCGAGTCAAGTGACGAGACCGGAACACTTGACCCCGCACCTCCAGAAGTATTTTGGGAACTTGGAGGACGTTGCAACTACGAGAGATTATGTGGAATTAGAACATGTAATAAAATAGATGATCATATAGTGGCACTTTTTAAAATTTTTAATTGGAGAAAACGCATACTTATACATGTCTGAGATAATTAGAAAAACAAACTCAATTTAAACAAATAATATTAGCATTTAATATCTCTTCTTCTTATTTAAAATTATTTTTATCGTTAGTTACAATTTGCCCAGAAACAACATAATAGTTATCTACATACATTAAGAAAGTATTCGTACACATAATAAAACCTAGCTACATATATTAATTATTCTGTGCTTTCGCCTGATAAAATATATTACAAATTATTATTACTTACCACCACCCTCATTGTAGACTGATGATCTGGTCTCATTGTTTTACTAAACTTGCTTCAAAAGCAGACCAGAAATTAAAATACCTCAGCATAAAAAAATGGGGACTAGGGCTGAAGAGCGGACAACCTCGATCAATATCTCAGTCGCGGCTTTTTCTTCAACGGCTCGAAAAACCGTTAAAAACTTCCCAGCACTGAAAACGCAGAGGTCAGAAAATGTTCTAGAACAATTAACATCTTTCAGCTATATGATTGGTTAAAAGATGGTTGCTGGGACGTTGCTATGGAGGAACTATGTCCCCTTAATGACCGAGAGGGTGGCAAGTAATTCTCCCTTCTTGTGCAAATGATCTTGTGTACTATCCATACTGTTACAGGTCACACTTAATTGCCTACGGGAGGCACATTTCCTTCTTCCAGGAAAACCGGTACGAAAAATCACAGGATTGATTTTCAGCACATAGAAAATTTAAGATTTACAAAATAAAATAAATACACTTAGAAATGTGCATGGAACCAAATTAATGCTGTTTCGAAATTATGAAATTAGAAAATAATATTTTTTTCAGAGTTAAAACAGTATAATAATCAAAATAATTACAAAGCTGGTTCCATGTCACATGCACCAGCCGCTATTAGTGTACACGTCGTTTGTTTTGTCAGAGACGGGTATCGAACCAGCAACGTTCAGATCACTGAATCGCTGTCCTTACCAACCGGGCCACAGCGGCCTACAAGTGATTTTATGCAATTTTTTACAAACCTTCAATAATTTTTCCATGTGATTTTTTATACATACGACTATGAATCATAACATAAGATAACTAAAGCAAAATCTCTAGTTCATTAAATTCTTTGTATTATGAAAATACACCTAAAAAATTTCATGGGCATTTCATAATTCTATTTTTAGTTATCACAATAGTCGTTAAAATCTCTTAACGAAAAATAAGTTCTTCAGAAAACACAATATTAAAGTTTTCACTTTTGTTGAAATTGATAGCTTCAGATCTTCTTCTAATCACTCGAATTTCATTTCTAAAGATCGTACGGAAACAAATAAAAGCAGATATAGAAACAGAAATTTACACTGTTTAAGAAACAGGAATAATAATTAAAAAATCGGAATTTCAATTAAAATCGAAGTTTCAAAAGTAGTCGGATACCTTAAATCGTTATGGCCTCGATTCTTTTAAATATTTTGATTTATATTTTCATTTAAAGTAAATTTAATATATCGTTTCAGTCTATGAAGCGAGAGCTCCTGATCTCCGAACATGTGTGTTAATCGTTGTACCAACAATCCATTACACAGTTCTGTTTATGGAGCGTGAGTTTCCCTCTGAAATCTTCAACACCCATGATAAACTATGTGGAGCTTCCCTCTCAGTATTTTACTAATTACGTATGACCAAATATATATTTACGAAATGTATATTTTTTAGCTCTCTTCATATCCTCTTAAATTAAAAATTGTTACACGCACACGTACACACAAGAAAAAGAAAAACCTTCAAAAATCTTGTAAGAGAAAGAAGCTTCCCTTATTTCATTTTCTACATGGTAAAGCACAAATCAAAATTTTGGAGTGTACACGCTATCTACGAAATCTTATTACTGTTAAATGCCGACAAATGACTGAATTTCGATCTGAGAGTGTTTTGAAAGGATATGCACTGAAAGGTTAACTGCATACGCCATCTGAAATATGAACTGCATGAATAGAAATGTAAAAGAAACAAGCGAATACATGAACTGAAATATAATTATATATATATATATATATAATATATATATATTATATATATATATATATATATATATATATATATATATATATATATATATATATATATATATATATATATATATATATATATATATATAAATATATATATATATATATAATAAATATATATATATATTATATATATATATATATATATATTATATATATATATATACAATGAAAATTTTCTAGAGCGGCTAGTAATGGTTTTGAAAAAATTGGCCGTTTTGAGGATATACACACACACACACACACATATATATATATATATATCGATGTTAAAGAGCGAGATTTTCATATTTGTTAATTATTTTTAACAGGATAGCTTACTGTCGTCTTAAAAATCTGCATATTATAGTTTTACCTAATGAATACTGGAAATTAGGACCCTTTAGAAAACGTGCTTCTTATCTAGAAATTGTTTCATTCTTAATCAAACTCTATTCCTTGCCAATGTAAAAAAAAAGAAATGAGTAAGGGCCCTTAAAAGTTCTAAAAAACTGTTTACGCAACACTAAAACCATTGCAAATGATCTGGAAAGCAGGTACATTCGTAAATAATCTCTGTGTTCTTTTCCGTAGGAAATTTCCGGCCATTAAATAGCTTGTTTTACGGTTTTTAGTTTTAAACTATTATTCACTTAGTTCTTAAGAACAAAAAAACTTCTAAGGAAGAGTTATCGTAAATGAAAGTTACCCAAAGTTCATACAATTACTAAAGTCCGCCAAGAAAACGTTTTACGTCTGAGAAGCAATAAGACGTCATTTAATGAAAAGAGACAAGAAGCATTATTATACGGAATGTATTACGGAAATATATGTTTTGTAATACTTTCGTGATAACAACCTAACGGAGATTATGGTCTAAGAATAAAATGGATTCAATAAATGGAACAAAATATTGAGATGAAAAGTACAATCTTGAATTCATATAATTTGTTGTAAAAAGCAGTGCAAAATCTTCACACATTTGTTCTGAATTTGACTTAACATCTATTTTCTGATAATATGTAGATTTCATAAAATTTAATAAATTTTGCATAAAAAAAAAAATGATTACTCTTTCCTGATGTCTACTTCATCCTGAACAGGTCCTAAACTTACTCCACGTGTATACTGATATATATATATATATATATATATATATATATATATATATATATATATATATATATATGTGTGTGTGTGTGTGTATATATACAGGGTGTTTGTAAACTGTGTAGACAAAATAAGAGGGGTGATAGTGCTCATCAATAGGAACAATATTTACATTGCAACCTAGGTTCGAATTCCACTCAGTGTGTCAGAAAATCGTAAAGTTCGGTGCCCAAGTTGAAATTTTGTAAAATGTGAATCAACCCAATCATAATTTCCTCAGTCCCCACGATGAGGCCAATCCCCACGCTACTACCCCTCGTGAACACCAGCAGAAATTTTCTGTTAACACCTGGGCAGGTATCGTTGGTGATTGGCTTTCGGGACGGCATGTCTTGCCATAATATCTGACCAGTGCAGTGTAACGTATCTTCCTGGAGCAAGTACTTCCTGGTTTCTTGCAAGCTCTTCCGCTGACCACACAGAGGGCCATGCACGACGGAGTCCCACCACACTTTAGCACCGCCGCCCGCCACTTTCTGAATGCCATATATCCTAGATGGTGGATTGGACGTGGAAAACCTGTGGCTAGGCCTCCACGCTCACCGAACCTAAATACATTAGACTTCTTTTCAGGACACATGAAATCATTGGTGTAGGAGAGACCCCTTGGAGTCCGTTGAAGATCTAGTCGCGAGAATCGTTGTTGCAGCGGACAAGATTAAAACGACACCAGGAGTATACGAGAGGGTGCGGCAGTCTTTCATCCGGCGGTTTCAACTGTGTAACCACGTCCTTGGACAGCATTTTGAGTATCTACTTTTAGTTTGTTTCTGACCTGAATGGGATTGTGATACTTATGATTTAGTTAATTATCATTTTTTTAGTGCTGAAAATTTAACTTGGACACTGATCTTTACGCTTTTCTGACACATTGAGTGGAATGTCGCCCTTAGTTTCATTGTAAATATTGTTCCTCTTGATGTAGTATCACCCCTCTTATTTTGTCGACACAGTTGACGAACACCCTATGGCATATATTATATATATATATATATATATATATATATATATATATATATATATATATATATACCGGGTGTCCCAAAAATGACCGACGATTTGAAAAATCAATTAAAGAAAAATCGAAGGCTATAGAAATGTACGGTTTGCTGCATTCTGCTGAGGTAGCCAGGGAATTTATTCTCCCTAATTTTCAAAATTAGTTACAAAGTTCGTCAACAGATGGCGCTGCTGACTGCGAAAAACTATAAAACAATGTTTTCAAAATAACCACCGTTTGCAGCAACAACGGGGCGCAGTCTGAGGTCAAAATTCACAGACTCCCGTGCAAACATTTCAGTTTGAATGTTCTGACAAGCAGCAGAGATGTACTGTTCCAGTTCATCTACAGTTTGTTGCCTGTGACGATGCAACTGGTCTTTCAGGTACCTCAAAGAAAAAAAAATCGCATGGCGTCAAATCTGGCGAATAGGGAGGCCAATCCATTCCACTCTGCGTATGCTTCTTGCTTTGAAAACATTGTTTTATAGTTTTTTCCCAGTAAACAGCGCCATCTGTTGACTAACTTTGTAACTAAATTTTGAAAATTGATGAGAATAAATTCCTTGGTTACCTAAGCAGAATGCAGCAAACCGTACATTTCTATCACCATCCGTTTTTCTTTAATTGGTTTTTGAAATCGTCGGTCATTTTTGGGACACCCGGTATATATACATACACACACACACACACACACACACACACACACACACACACACACATATATATATATATATATATATATATATATATATATATATATATATATATATATTTATATATATATATATATATATATATATATTTTATATATATATATAATATATTTATATATTTATATATATATATATATATATATATATATATATATTTATATATTATATATATATATATATATATATATATATATTATATATTTATATATATATATATATATATATATATATATATATTTATATATTTATATATATATATATATATATATATATATTTATATATATATATATATATATATATATATATATATATTTATATATATATATATATATATATATATATATATATTTATATATATATATATATATATATATTTATTTATATATATATATATATATATATATATATATATATATATATATATATATTTATATATATATATATATATATATATATATATATATATATATATATATATATATATATATATATATATATATATATATATAATATATATCCACACATACACATTTAATTATATGCATTATATTCCGATAGGATATTTAAAATTTGAGAGCGAAAAAATAGTTCCATCACTGAAGTTTCTGAAAGGGAAAAGAGTCAGATAAAAAGCAATTTAAAAAGAATAAAAACAAAAAATAGAAACAAAATTTAATTTGTTGCTTAAAATGAGATCTAGCTAATAGTCAGCTGCAAGTTCTTAGAACTTTCGCTTTGCATTTATATAGGTTTAAATTTTACATTCCAGAAAATGTAAAAGAAAATAAGCAAAACATGTACCTAGAACAAATCGATCCTTAAATAAAATTAAAGCAGTAAAAGTCTAGCGACAGAGCAATATAGTCTAGAGTCAGTGAGTTTTTTTTCATCTGAACTAAAGTTATGGGTAGATAACAATAGTTCTTTTAATGTCGTTTATGCAGTGAAAGTACTCATTCAACAAAGTTTCACACATAAAAAAAATCAGTCATTGTTAAATGAGATCATTAAAATTTTAGTTGGTTACAGTTTAGCTGTAGAAGAAATGTTGATCATACATATAAATGTTTTACAAATGGTAATTTCCGTTTTCAAGCATTACGAATAGTTTGAGTTGGAAAAAATGTTTCTATTTTGAAAATCAATTGTAAACAATATATTCTAGAATTTTCCTTTTGAGGGTTTAATAAGTTTTTTTATGTAAGAAGAATACATTTTGTCTTTTTTTTATCGTGCAATAGTTAAGAAATAAAAATGTCTAAAAATAATAAACACTGCAAATAAAAATTAGTATGGAAATGCAATGAAAAAAAGTCACGTTTTTTATTTTCCTTTGAAAAAAAGAAACCGTTGCAAAAATACACGTGTTTTTTGCTTTTGCGTTTTTAAAAAAACACGATAAAAAGAATTACTGAGTACGGTATTCGAGGCAATCCGCTCTTTGGTTGACTAAGTTGCTGTTAAAAGGAAAAATCATCTGTTTACATCCTCAACAAATAGAAGGTATGGAATTGAATGAAATTTTTTCATTCCTTTCAGAAACTACAGGTTTGAAATAGCTGCAAAATTTTAATATATGTTAAAACTCTGTCACTGTTATATTTAAAAAAAATTGGTTTTTTCTTTCAACTTATGCGCACTTCATAAAGTATTTGCACAAAAGGTGACCTTTTCCAAAAATTTTGCGAATGCAAACTGGCTATCTTAAAACCCTGTTCAACATATTCAGGAATTTATAAATAATAAACATGTTAAGGCTTGAAAGAAATACTCTGTTTTAAAACTTGTTTAGTAGATCTTGATAGTTTAGTAATATGAAACAAGTAACCCTTTCACATTTCTTAAGAAGTCAAAATATAAATCATAATTTGAAAAGAAACCTTTAGAAATAATATTTATAAAATGTTTGATCTCTTTATGAAGAAACTTAATATTTTTTAAAAAGGAAGCCTTTTTTCCGCGTGTTTGAAATGTTTCTGAGACTACATAAATAAATAAATAAATAAATAAATAAATAAATAAATATATATATATATATATATATATATATATATATATATATATATATATATATATAATATATATATACATATACAAATATATAAACAGCATACAACCTTAAAATAAATACACTTTCATATTTTTCAATGGTGTGGTTAAAAAAGATTTATTTAACGTAGGTTGGCATTTTATATAGAATATAAGACTGTAATTCAATTGATTAAAAACTTTAAAATTTCTCCTTTTATATTTCTCCATTTGATTTGAATTTATGAATTAAAAATTGTAATGTAAAATTTAAATTTTGAAAATTATACACCTCTTGTTTTTACTCTTCAACTTGTTTAAATAATTTAGCAAGCAGCTAAATCAATCAAAAAGTTATCGAAATAATATAGTTATACGTACTCTATAATGCATCATCTGAACCTGAAGTTATTTACACTGTATAAAAAATATCGACGCACCAATCCATTTTACCATATTCGTATTGTAATGAAATTTCGTATGCGAAACTTAATCTTTCGTATGCGGTCGTAAAGATGTTTCGACCGAACATTCAAATGATTTAAATTTGGTGTCCAACGAATGAATAGCGGGAGCTCCAGCGCATCAGAACTTGCGCATCCAGCCAGTGTATACAAGGAGCGATTCTCGATGAGATGTTCAAAATTTCTGTTGCATTTTGCCTACGGATATCTTACGTCGGCTGTAACAATGCCTCGCCGAAGGATTCGCCATTGCGAGCATGTTTCAGAGTTTGAAAGTGTTCCTGATATAATATTGAAAGAAGCTTGTTGGGCAAATCGAAGAATCGCTCGACATCTGGGTCGAAGACGAGGCTGGCCAGAGTGGGTCAACTACTTTCCTTGGCCACCTATGTCGTCTGATCTCTTCCTCATAGAGTACATTTGGGACGTGAGGGGAAGGCTATTGCAACTATCGCGGAATGTTGCCGGTTTAGCCCGACAGTTGGAGGCAAACTGGCAAGATATCCAGCTGGAATAAAATATGTTGTTTAAATATAATATAATTTCTATGTTGTTTAAATATGTACAATGACATTTAAAAGCTGTGCTTTCATTACCCTAATATTACAAAATATCTTCAAACTAAATAATCAAAAGTACGAAAAAACAGAGCCCATTTTTAATTTGATTTTTATCATGTTATTATTAACTCGCTTTCCTTGTTTGTGTGTTTGTGTGTTTGTCTCGTACAAACCTTGCAATCGATTTTTAACTAACTTCCCGACTAGCTAGACATATGAACTTTTAGAATAGCTCAGACCACGATGACAATACATTAATTAATACTTTTAGCCATCTTTAAGCAGAATTAAATTCATTTTCAGTTAATTTTGTTTTGTAGACTGGTGCAGCCATGTATTGGCCGGGACGGGAACGTAAAGTTAAACGCAAGTTCACTTCCAGTTAACTTCATTTTCTTTCAAGTTGATGGGATAATTCATCAAAAAAGTCTTAAAAAAGTATTTATTAATACAAAGAATTGTCAAGTTTATATGATTCAATAGAAAATTTAAAAACATGGTATATAAAAAGTTCTTTTTATATTGTAATTATTCGGTATTTTCCCATGGTGGGATTTTGTCCGATTTTGGATATGTTAAAAAGCAACATTTGTTGAGTTGATTACCACTTCAATCGCTTGTGAAGCAATTTTGCCCAGATTGACGGGTCATTTTTCTTATTTTGACTGGACTAATCCGGAAACTTTATCAGTCTATACCTCGCCGGGTGGCAGCTTGCACGCAGACGAGAAGTGGACCAACGCCGTAGGGACTTCCTGCCTTCGTAACGATCAAACTCTGGAATAAATCATTAAATAGTTCTGAAATTTTAATCGTTATTTTTTCTCAGTATGTTCTTTGCATCCACCAATTTTTGTAGCAATCGAACAACTCCTTGTTGGTGCGTCGATTTTTTTGTTATAGAGTGTATAAAGCTGTTGGTTTCATAATCTTCTGTGTTGCAGTTTTTTCAAACCTTTCTCAAAATCACAGACAACCTAAGGTTAAGGTGCATAAAGAGGATTTGGATTAGACAATTTTTTCGTCTTTGAAAAATAATTTTCTCTGCAATAGCATTCAGATGTAACATCGTAGGCATAGCTTTCATCCCAATCCCTATGATTTGTTTATCGTCTTCAGTAAACCAGTCCGATTATATAGTGATCGAAGTTAGGACTTTCATGTTTCTTCAGTAACTCTCAGTTTAAAGCTTTGTTTAACTGTTATTGGTAGGATCTTAGAACACTGCAACAACTTATTAGTCCAGGTAGTACAAGAAAAAAAAGAATTTTCTTCGTAATACAAAATTTACCAATTTAACAAATATGATTTGCCAATTTAACCAATCTGTTTTATAGAGATCGAAGTTATGACTCGCAGTGTTACGTTAGTAACTCTTCGTTTAAAGCTGTGTTTAACTCTTATTGATAGAATGTTGGGACCTTGGAACAACTGTATTAGATGCAGGTAGTAGAAGAGAAAGAGTTTTTTTCGCAATACAAAATTTTACCGATATTTACAAATCCAAGTTACCGTTGCAAATACTGCTCGAACTACAAAGAACAATTGTTTCCTTGAATGCATTTCAGCGTTTATTTCTGTGTATATATGCAATTTGATAGAACATCATTAACCTAACGTTATTGAATTTAAGACAGCTGATGTTTATTATGTATCTATCCCGGCATCTGATACCCAAATACAGTTTATCGGTTTTGTAATTACACACACGAAATAGATCTTTAAATCTAGATTTTATATTATTACGATAATGTCCTCAACTTCACATTTCATATGTTACAGTTAATAATAAAGTTGTTCTGATTGTTTTGTTCAAAGGAACGCCAGGTAGTAACATTACTTTAATTTTTTTTAGCAAAGTTATAGGATTAAAGAAATTTTTGACACTTTCCACTAATAAAATGTGTATCTATGACATTATGTACTGATTGGGTAAATATGTCTTTGGATCAGAAGATCTGCTTTACGTCATAACTTAAATATGCATTTAATAAACTTTTTATGCATTATAAAGTATAAAAACGAAACGTACCAAAATCTACATACCTAACTCAAAATCAACAAGCTTAAAATTGAACGTTAGTTGCTTTATAGTTCAGTTTTATGCATATGCTCAAATTAATAACCTTTAACCACGCTTAATTTATGTCACAGTTAATTAACAGCTAACATTTATTAACAGATATTAGTTTCTATTAGTTTTTACCAGTTTATTAACAGCTAACATTTACAAGGTATCCACCATGACGACGGTAAAGCTACAGTGGATCACTATATTTATCTTCGATATTACGATAACTACTAATATTCCTTCTATCCACAGTAATATGATTTCAGGGAGCCGGCGTATCCATCCTGCACCATCTAGGTCGTCTCTCTGTGAACCATGATATTCATTTGAATTGGGTCCCCTCTCATGTTAGCCTATTTGGCTGGCTGGATGGTTGGTTGCGGTTTGACGGCGTAAGGTCAAGAGAGGACACAAATATATAACAGTATGCGTAAGGCCAAGTAAGGTCAAGAGAGGCGTAAGGTCTGATTTGCCATAAGGCCTAACCTATATGGCAGTGAGATGGCTGACATCCTAGCAAAGGAGGGTACCGCTGAACGTTCACCAACTTCTTCGGCTCTTACTTAAGTGAGGCTTATTCCGTAAGAAAATCTTTTATACAGAGTACTTGGAGATCTCCCTCGGGCCATGACTGGTACGTTGGTGTCTGCCCTGATAGAGCTCTATCTACAAGGATGAATACTGAACAGATGGGTAATACTGTATCAGTGCATTATTAAATCGATCAGAAAGTTAAAACTTTAGAGAGCATTTTCTTTATTGGCATTACAACATTAAGCAGAATACAACAATATCGTTTCTGGTTTCTGCGTTCCTCCGACAGAGGACTTCATTTTGGCCTATCACACCAGAAGGTTGCCAGAATGCACGTCTCGCCAAATTGTTCGCTATATTGGCTAATGCCACAGATGATAGAACTGAGCAGACTGCCATGTCTAGGTTGCAAGTGGCCACTTGTGTTGCCTAAATTTAATCGACTAAACAAAACTTTTCCTGCTTATAAATAGTGTAATAATGAGCAGGACACTTCTGTTCATATCCTAACTCGCTTAAAGTTATCTGGGGAGGACTTTATTACCTATCCTCGCCTATTAATGGACCTACTGAGGATATACGGACTCATGGACCTGGTCTAGTGCTGTTAGACCATGAGGGATTAGAAACAAAAACAATAGCAAGATTTAAGGTATTTTGGACGCTTTTAACGTATAAAATTTATATGTTTGAGAACATTGACCCTATGGTTAAATCTGTTTCAGAACTATAACTTTTCATTTCATTATTCTTTTGAAAAACTGTTGAATATTCCTATTTCATCAGAATACCTAAAAATGAACATACGGGAAAATTTACGCACCTGGATGATATTAAACATGCATAAAAAAGGCGTACTCCTCTCCTGTTATAGCATACCTATAAACTTAACAGAATACCTCGAACGATGCATAAAAATAGTTTATACGAGGGATGGAACTTTCATAGTGTCAACACTATTATAGAGCTCCACACACCAGAACCCATGAAAGCAGCTTATACCACACGTACGCTCACATACCTGCCTTACCTCAGAGCGAATGAGCTATCCCCACAAACATTACATGCCTGCACAGTAACAGATGAACACAGCCATGTTTTAGTTACCGGTGTATGGGGCGAATGACTTTGTTGCATCGTAATTTTTGAAGGGAAATGCTTGTACTGACGCTGTGGCTGGTATGTTCCTTCCTCTGGGTCTGGGAAGGGCTCTACAGTCCCCCATAAGGCCCTGTGACTTTGATCTCATCCCCAAGAGGAAGGAACATACTCCGTGGATTCTACCAGATTTCAGGTGCTTTCAACGGCATCCTGCAGTTTACAGGACGTCTAACGGGAGATAAACAATGCTGGTACTACTTTGAAGGGCTATAAAAGTTTCACACTTGTATCTCTTCTGTTTACTTTGTACATACCTAGTTTGCCACTGTTAAGTTCTATCCTATATATCTAACCTATTTACTATCCTGTATATCTAAACCTATGTACTATCCTATGTATCTAACTATTTACTATCCTATATATCTAACCTATTTACTATCCTATATATATAACCTATTTACTATCCTATATATCTAACCTATTTACTATCCTATATATCTAACCTATTTACTATTTATGTTCCCGTTACTTTTTGAATATTCCAAGTATATATATTTAGAATCGTGATTTAAACTTTTCTTGCGATTATTTTGCTTAATCCAAGTAAAAGATTTAACAATATGAAAAAAAAACAAAAGCAAATAATATTCTCAGTGAAATACTGCAAACTATAATATAGGCATTGCTCCATCCGTAATACATACTTAGCAATGCTACTGATATTTCGCGCCGAAATATAATTTCACATAAAGAGAAATGATTCAGAATCTAAGCACAAATCTGTAATGCTTAGAATTTATGTTCTCTCGGCATGTTCTTTCTTAATACAGATTTTTTTTCCACCATATATGATAGTGCATAATATATAGAAGTGCACATATAGGCAGCAGATGGTGAGAGGATTCCTAGTCTATCAGTAATCAATACTGTTTTACATGTATATGTTTCGCTGAAGATGTTTTTCTGCTCTCGGATGTTTCGATGTCTCTGAAGAAGTTTAAGCGGGATTTCGGATACAAAAAAATTGGCAAAATAATGTTTATATAAGTTTTTAAAATATATAGTGAGGTTTATTTGTGAAATTATGAAAATTTTCAAATTTATCAGATTTCTCTCCTAGGAAAGATTGGTTTAAGGTTCGTTATATTCATAATGATTATTTTCCTTTGTGAAATTTATTTTTTAATCCTTTCAAGGGCAATAACTTCTACCGTTTTCACGGTGCTGATTTTTTCTCAGATTTTTTAACCTAAGGATTTTGAAAAAAGGTTCCAATTAATGGTTGCAAAATGTTTTTACTTCTTTAAACTGATAACAGATTGGCAATACTAACCATTTTTTATGCTAATTTAAATAGAATACATTGAATGCAAGAGAAAAATAATGAGTAGATTTAGGCGTTTGCATGGCAAACGTGAGGCCCTCGAAGGGTTAAAAAATATTTACTTACTGGCATTATTTTAAAGAAGTTCGTTGTCGTTTCTAATCTTCGGTATACGGATATAAATTCCGATAAGATCCACGAGGTTGTTGACACGAGTAAAATCAAGGACGAGAAGAGAGTTTGTTATGAGATCTTCTCTTGTAATGGCCAGACACTCCAAATATGCTCTGGGGAGGTCCGACGTATATGTCACTTAGTGCAGATGGAAAAGACTTCTTCCCCGTCAAAACAAAGTTCCAGAGGAGTCCACTAGCAAGCCTAGAAAGTACAGCTGAATTTAAAGAAGTTAATAACCTGTGTGAATCACACCATATTATTCCAAAAAAAGATATTAAACCATCGTTTCTGTGTAATACTTTAATAATAAATTAAGAGCAAATTCTTAATTTAGATCTTACGATAACAAACCATGAGTTATTTATTGTTTAGTACTCAATAACAAACTTTTCTTTTAGACTGGAGTTTTATCTAAAGAATAAAAAAATCTTAATGCACGAAAGGAACTTTAAACAGACCTTAGAAATCACTACTTACAAAACGTGCGACTACAATACTAATGCATTATCCTTTAGAGTTCCAACATATTCCGAACAAAACTTCCGCGAAGCTATCCAAAGTTGGTATTTTATTAATAAATATAAATGATAAATTTCTGAATTTGGTGGTAATAAATGTACTAAATTTACTTATTATAAGTTTTAACTTTCTAATAATTTACCTTTCCCGATTAGTTTCGACCAAGGTAATACATGTTATCGGAAAGTAATATGAGAAAAGAAATTTTAGACGTTTCCTTCTTTCCAAAATGTATTCTGAAATCAGAGGTGCCCCTGTGAATATATCATAATGTACGTTAATAATTACCCCCGATCCCATAAATTTTCTTATTTAGAATATAAAATGATGTTGAATATGCTTCCGATAAATTTGTACAGGAATAAATTGCTTCCTGAAATGAATGGCTATGGAAGGTAGTTTCGGAAAAAGTAAAGGTTATGAGTATAATTTTTTGTCGGGGTAATAAAATTAACGAAGTTTTAATGGTCACTAGAATTAGCTGTCTGAGCCAAAACTGAAACGCAGAACATTAACGTGAAAATATCTTTACTTTACAATGTTTGCACATGTCATTATGATTATATTAGTTAATTAGTTTTAATTTAGATGGACTTATCCCGTTTTTGAATAATCGAAATTTCTTTGTTTAGATGTAGAAAATCTTGAGTACGAACTGATTGTACTTTTGGATTCTAAGATACCCATCCTCTGTTTGTTATCTTGTGGAGATACTGATACTGTAAGATCGTTGTAACAAATCAGTTCTAGACTTACTATACCTTTGAATACTGTACCCAGGGGTATGGCACCTTTTAAAGGTCACCTCTTAAAGACATATCCCTATTTTCAATCATCAGCAGTTACGAAAATACACCTTAGACAAAAAAAAAACACGACGCACTAAGAAGGATTATTGCAAATTAGACACAATTCATATGGCATACACGTTTCGGACGGAAAATGAAAATTTTTAAAGTTTGGCGGCCAATGAAAGAACATGTGACGCTGCAGCGGCATCGTAACTGCTCAACTGGCAGGATTTAAAGAGGAGAAATTTCGAGTCCAGGGTCATAAATTCTTAGCGAAATCCATTCCGTGTACTCAGGTAGACAGTAACTATGCCTCGCATACAGGCGCGCGAACAATATGCGCAGATGTCAGCATTTGAGTGAGGATGTGTATTTAGGTTTCAAAGACACCGGTTGGTCGAAACCGGCGAATCGCTCGACATTTGGATAGGAGCGATGCCACAATTAGACAATGTTAGCAGGAATGGGTGAACCATGGCCGACCACAGCATCAAGAAGGAAGCGGTCGCCTAGAGAAACGACAGAACGTGAGGACCCGAGCAATCGCCAGAGCGCACTAAAAGCCCCAGATTCATAATTATTATCGATCGTATGTGTAACTGGTGCTGCAGTGACCGCAAGGCATTCATAGAAAGGCTCAGAGAAAGGCTCAACTCACGACGGCCCTTGCGCCGACTACCATTAACCTCTGTACAACCGACAAGCCGTTTGTAGTGGTGTAGTGGCACATTCAGACATGGAATGTTACTGACTGGAGTAGAATTGCCTTCATTGATGAGTCCCGCTTCGAACTGAGCCCTGTTACGTCTTGGCCCTTTTCGGGGGAAAAGGGCCACCCAAGCAAAAAGCCCACCCCTTTACGAATTCTACACGCGTTTCAAGAATCCCATCGGTGGTGTCGCTCCTGCGCCCCTCCCCGGCCAGCTGGCTGAAAAATCAAAAGCAGAAAGGCAGTTTCGTGGGAGGCAACCGGAGAGGGTAGCTATTTTGTTGAGCCTCGGATCTTTCCGTCGACAAACGGTGCCGAAAGGACGCTGTGCAGACCGAAGGCAGGAAAATTGCTCTCTCGGCTCCCGATTTTACGAGTGGAGAGATACATCTCTGTGAGAGTCTTGTAAAAGATATTTTGGTTCTTATAGAACCTTCCATATGCAGATGAGCCTAGACTCTCTGCCTTGTACATACTGTAAATTTTTATTTGTTTAATACAAGCTCTGTGTAATAAAATTGTCTCTCGTGTGTCTCATTTTCCACCGAGGACGTTGTAAGGTATACACAAGATTCGATTCACAAGAATCGAACTTTTGAGTGAATTAAAGAAGCTGCTTTAGATATGCTAATTTCGGCATACGCGCTTAGTATAAATACCACGCAGCGTCATTAAGAAGAAAAGGGGGAGGTTGTTAAGGTTGAAAAGGTGTTATCCTGCGCTAGTGCTTAGCGGGCCAGAAGTTTACATGGCAGTACTGCTGGTTTGACTTACTGTTCGTGAGTATAAAAATATATTGTTCTTGAAAGCTGTGTTTATACATTCCGTACAAGTAGTACGCATGCTTATTGCTGTAGAAGCCAATTATATGTGCAACGAATTCAATAAACATTCTTTGTATAAAATACGAATAGAGTGCCCCCTTAGTATAAGAAAGATTCTCTATACTGGCGCCCGAAAATATATATACCCTGGTAGTTAGCGTTACATTTGTAACGAACAACATAATTGAAATTAAAAACTGTGTACTGTGTACTTATATTGATAAAATTGTTGCAAGTACTTATATACTATTTAAAAAATGAGTGTTGTAGAACAAAATCCTGCTGGAAATTTTCCTCGGGTAATTATGGTTCAGCAAATTGAGCCATTCGAAGCCACATTCAATGGCGGCCCCTCAAGCCAATTCCTAAAGAAAATTGAGCATTACTTTCAGCAACAATGCACCCCAGAGGGGGATAAACTTAAAATTGCTCTAGCCGCTTTAAGAGGTAGTGCATTTCAGTGGTACACATGCATGCAAAGCAGTAATCTGATTTTTGACTATTTGTCATTCAAGCAACAGTTTCTTAGTGTTTTTCCAAAGACCTTTAATCAAAGTGAAATTGAAGCGGAAATTTATTCGCTAAGGCAACGTGAAGGTCAGTCTGCATTAGATTTTGCTATGGAAAAGATTTCCAAGTGTGAGGAATATTTAGAAGGGGTGACGGAAGCGATAATCTTAAAAATAGTTATCCAACGTTTGAAGCCAAGTGTCCAAGATTTTTTAGATAATCAAACAATTACAAGCAAGGTTACCCTCCTTCAAGCTTTAGCTAAACATGACAATAGGCATTTCTTCGCTACCCCGTACCGTCATTCAGGTACGAGAAGTTTTATACAGCCGCGCCAAAATTTTTCACGAGTTTCAAACCAGCAGCGTAAGCAGTACCGCAGGCAAAATAATAGAAGCGCACGGCGTTATAATGAAATTAGTGCACTTAAAGAAAGTAATATGCAAGCACCTTACTTGCACTGGAAAGTTGATTCACATGATATGGTTCAACCTGTTGAAACTGTTTGGTCAAATGTATTATTTTGTCCGAGTAGTAATCATTATTTTGAGAATAGTGAAAGTCAGGGTATTTTTGTGGCTTATAAAGAAAGTGAGTCTAGCTGGAATGATGAGGTAATTCCAGTACAAATTTCTGAAAATAGTGCCGATACTAATGCTAGTGGTTTAGAAAATAAATCATCTGACACTTCTATTAATGCTATACCTGATATTATTGATGCTATACCTGATATTTTAGATGATATTCACACATCTGTTAATGAAGGAAATTTAGTAGATGACGAAGTATGCGTTGCGGAAGTTAGTGAATACTTATTAGTTGACGACAATAAAAATTCTTTAAACGATAGTAGGAACTCGCTAGGTAATGATGATATTATTTCAAGTTTCCATCCGAATGAGGATTGTGTAGGCCAGGTTGATAATATGGTTTTAAATAAAGTACATGAAAACCAGACTGAGAGTCAGGATGAAAAGTTGACACAGAGTTATACTGTAAGTAGTTTAGCTGATGCTTCGGAAGTTATAGAGGCAGGTTGCATTAAAACGCACCAGTACGAAAAGCTTAATCTTCCTAAAACTGAAGCAGTGTTAAAGAATTTAAATGATAACGATTCTGATATCACAAGTTTCAAAGAGACTTTTTCGTCAAAAGAGGATAAAACTAAAGTTAAGGGGGATAAAAAACGTAAAAAAGCGCCTTCAGGTTCCAGCACTAAAACTGCAAATACTGAAGTAATTAAAACGGTAAACAAGAAGTCGCATAAGCACCAATACCAAAAACAGAGTCAGTTTGTTGAAAAACATGACACAAGTAGAGAGATAAAGCCAGTAACTAAACACGTTGGTGCGGCGTATAAATTTGACAAAATAGAATCTGCATTAAAATCTAATACCGATACAAGCAAAAGTACGAAGAAAGGTAAAGTGTGCACTACAAAAACTCCATCAAAGGATGAATGCGTCGCTGATAAGGTACACAAGGTTATCAAAAGGAAGAATGACAATTTTAAAGTTCCTTTGCATAAGTACAGGAAACGGAAGATTTCGGCCGCCCAGCAAGGTTGGCCTCCTCCCAAGAGACCTCCTGTCCATCGTCAAGCCGGACCAGCGCCTCAGGACCTACGACCTGCTGCACAAAGGATGCCCACACGGTCAACGAACCCCTTTACTAGGACTGCGACCATCAAGAGAGGTTCCACGGATTGGACAGACTGGTGCAAGGAAGTTGCTGCATTCATGAGGAACAAGTCTTGTATCAACTTTCTTATTCTAACTCCCACCCTTTAATAAAACCGAACCAAATTGGTTTGAAATTCCCCAGTGTATATACTGTGTAAACATTTTGAGGGGAAGGGGTGAGCCACTGAAAAAAAATACGGCATACTGTTGTTTTATAAATTATTGAAGGGGACATGTAGTGACTAGAAAAGAAAATACATACTGCATAATATAATAATTAACTAACTAACATACTAACTTCACAAAACATGACACATGTGCATTATAAATTGGGGAGAGCAGATACAGTCAAGAAATGTCATGCTGTGCAATTGTGTTGTCACTTTTAATTAAAATAGATATTTTAGGGCTCAGTTGGCCATCCCAGTATCCGCAACTCTGCAAATCCACTGTTTTATGGTGTCACCTGGACCCTTCGGGGTTAGTTTTGTAAAATGGTAGTGGCGTTTTTCCTCCACACAACGTGTGGAAGGTTTTTTTGACTTTGCCACCCATTATGTCAAAAGTCAGACCAGCACGCGTTTTCAATTAGTTAACTGAAGCCGTTCAGACCTCAGTTACCTAATTTTTTTTTTCGAGGGAGGCCAGTGTAAGGTATACACAAGATTCGATTCACAAGAATCGAACTTTTGAGTGAATTAAAGAAGCTGCTTTAGATATGCTAATTTCGGCATACGCGCTTAGTATAAATACCACGCAGCGTCATTAAGAAGAAAAGGGGGAGGTTGTTAAGGTTGAAAAGGTGTTATCCTGCGCTAGTGCTTAGCGGGCCAGAAGTTTACATGGCAGTACTGCTGGTTTGACTTACTGTTCGTGAGTATAAAAATATATTGTTCTTGAAAGCTGTGTTTATACATTCCGTACAAGTAGTACGCATGCTTATTGCTGTAGAAGCCAATTATATGTGCAACGAATTCAATAAACATTGTTTCATGTATAAACTGTGTTTGCTTCAAATTCAAATAGAGTGCCACTTCAAATTATATACACTCAAGTCTGGGTAGAAGTGAGCATAGATTGTCTATAACGTTACAGAGTTGTAATTGGAGGAGCCGCGTCGAGATTCGAGGAAATCACGCCACGATCTCATTTTAACTTGGGTTCAGTCCGAACGTGTTTAGGACGCTGTCCTGTTTGAGAGTCTTATCTCTCGTGTTAGCTTCGACTTTCATCTTACGGGAAAAGGTGTGAGGACGCTGTCCTGTTTGAGAGTTTTATCTTTCGTTGATCTTAAGTGAGGACGCAACCAGTCCTGGTTCCTGAGTGTGTGTGTCGCCGAATTTTTTTCAAACAACTGTACGTGCCGTGAAGGTGTTAAAAACTTTTTTCTATGAACTTTACAAGAACTGTCTCCTGGTTCCGTGGAAGTGTGGTGCCTGTCCTGCTAATGTGTTCTGCAAATCGGGGTAAGTGCTTAGCTTATCATTAAAGCGGTGACCATTTTTTAAAATTTGGATAGGAAATGTTATGTTTTTTTGTGTTATAAACTTATTGCAGTTCAAAATTGAAAGTTATTTTTAAGTGTTTTACGCCATTTAAAAATTTAAAACTTGATAGTTCTGTTATTTTTTTTTATTGTGTGAAATGTTAAGAATAGGATATTTGATTGTGCTTTAACAGCTAGTTTAAGAGTTTTAAAATCATTTTGAAAGTTATGTTTAAAAGTTATGCTTTAATTTTTAACTGAATTTTTTTGTGGTTTTTCCTAAAATATATTTTATCGAATTACTATTAATTATATTGTGAGGGTATTTTGTATAAAACAGTCCGGTCTTTTAAATTAATTTGTGAATTTTATAAACAAATTTTGTTTTGCTTCCGGGTATTTTTAAATTTAAGATGGCGAACTTAAATAGAGCACGGCCCCACGAATTGGCGTATCTCGCGCAAGAATTAGGGATTGAACCGGTAGATAAAAGATCTATTCAATTAATTTCTCTCATTAAAAAAAGCCCCGAATTTGATGAAGAAATAATTCAGGGACGTCTGGAAGCTTTTTGGGAGGAATTAGAGCAAAAACGTCAGGAGGAATTGTTAGAAAAACAACGTCAGGAGGACAGAGATTTTGAACTGGCAAAATTGAAGATAGGAGCAGAAAATTCCTCGGATCCTTCTTTTAAAGAGGTAATCTCTAAAATGTTCGAGCAATTTGAGTCGTACCCCGGATCGCTCAGATTAAGCTATAAGTGGGTGCTAAAAAGAGTTGAGCATGACCTGGAACATGAGTCCAAATACTCTGTTTGTGATTCGGTTCGGAAGCAAAAAGCGGAAGAATTGATGTTTTTAAGAATGCACTTGCGAAAGTTCCGGGAAATACACATGAAGTCTTCGTCTAGTGAGGAGCAGGCAAACAATAGTAGTTGCTTTAAAACCGTTTCGACTAATATTAGCGACGAAAACGATAAGTTGTCTTTTACGGACTTGACCGAAAAAAATCAAAACCGTAGATCAACAAACTGAGTTACCCTGTAAAGTTATGGAGGGAAAGGGAAATGATTCCCCGTTAGGCGAAATGAAAAACCTCTCGGGTTGCGACCGTGATAAGACGGGAAAAAGGGGAAAAGACCTTGCAGTCATCTTTAAAAATGGAGACCGGGAAATCGTGCAGAGTGCTAGCGGTAATAATTTTAATTTTCAAATTGATCTGGCTAGTAACAACAGCGAAAACGCTAAATTGATCATTCCTGTGGAGAATGAATCTCCATTAGTCGAAAGGGCGAACTTTTCCGTTTGCGACAACAACAAAGGGGACCTTGCAGTTAGTAATCCTGAAAGTAACTCCGAAACCGGAAACCATAATAGTTCAGGAGCCACTTTGCCCCAGAGCATAGAAAGTGTTTCGCTCGCTCATTTGCAAGAAGTGAAAATTGGATGGTTGTGTCCTGAGAAGGGGGAAAACGAGGTTCAGATAATGACCATGGGATATTATGCGGAGACAGGGGACGCGAGTCCATTAAAGACCAACAGCTATTATGTTGAGTCCAGAGATGAGGCTTTCTTATCTGTAGGAGTCGTCTCGTGCAAATTCCGCGGGAAAATCGAAGATCCCGCGGAAAATCGAAAGCAGTGATGAGAAAGAGGTTCTCCACTCAATTAGGGACCAGTGTGGAAAGCAGAGTGTAGTTAAACTTCAGCATTTGTTGGTTGAGAATAATGTCAACGAAAGGCAGTTTATCGGAAGCGAGAAAGTGGGGAAAGTAACGTCCTTTACGACCCAGAATTGCCCGCTTACGATTGAGAAATCTAGAGTACAGGGGCTTAAAGAGAAGGGTTCCCCGACTCGTGCATTAACGAATATGTACTCTGGAAAAAAAAAGGATGTCTACTGAGGAGTCGGAAACGACTCACGGGCATAACTAAGAAGTGGATTGTACCACCGGGAAAGTTACGGAGCCGAATGGTGAGCCCCTGTAGTGGCAGAAATTTAAAGTTTGCGGAGAATAGCTTCGGAAGGGATAAACTGCGAAATTATCCTATTGGTTTACGGAGGTACCTATTGGATTACGGAGAAAGGGGAATTTGTATGAGGAGACGGACGCGACGTATGGCACTAGAAAAGAAATGGTTTGTGCGTCAGGGAAAATTGCGAAACCGATTAATGGGCCCTGGTAGAAGGAGAAATTTAAATTTTGGGCAGTTTTCGCTAACTCCTATAAAATGGAAAAAAAAAATTGGCAGTTTGGTCTGGTTAAAATGAATGGAATTTCGGATTATCAGGCACCAAAAGGGAAAAATTTATCAAGTGGAATTTTAGAGCCAGTAGAGTATTCCAGGCTGAACCAAGGGTTGAACGATGTTCGTAACCTTTATGGCATTACGGGAAAAGCGGGTGCCGTGTTTATTGTCGCCTTGAAAGGGTTATATTATTATTTTCTAGATAGGCAAAAACTTACAATCGTGACAGCCCACAATCCATTTATGTGGTCCTCCAAACGCGGACAGTCTGAGCTGTCGGAAATTTATTAGGCTCTTGACAATATCAATTGACGAACCCTGCCCTTGATTTTAATTTTATGCTTATGAATGTATAAATTAATTTAGGAATTAATTGTAATAATATTGTGTACTGTGTTTTTTTATGTTTAGAAGCTTAAAAATTGTTCTTGAATATATATAGGAAGTGTAGTAAGTTCATTGTAGTTTAAGTGGAGTGTATAAATATATATTTTTTAATTTCTTAATAATGTGTTTCGCATGGTAAAAGTACTAGTACCATTATGTTTTAGTGGGTCACTTGCCTTATGTTTAATGCTAAGTGCTTTTACCATGAGTATCCTCATGGACAGTTTTCTTGTATTTGTGTGCGCAGTTTTCTTCCAGCCCTGCAAGAAAACTTATTGGAGGGGGAAGGAAAGACTGTTACGTCTTCGCCCTTTTCGGGGAAAAAGGGCCACCAAGCCAAAAGCCCACCCCTTTACGAATTTTGCCCGGTTCCAAGAAACAATTGTGGGTCGCTCCTGCGCGCCCCCGGCCAGCTGGCCGAAAAAAACAAAAGCAGAAAGCAGTTCGTGGGAGGCAACCGGAGAAGGTCGCTGTTTTGTTGAGCCTCGGATCTTTCCGTCGACAAACGGTGCCGAAAGGGCGCTGTGCGGACCGAAGGCTTGAAAATTGCTCTCTCGGCTCCCGATTTTACGAGTGGAGAGATACATCTCTGTGAGAGACTTGTAAAAGATATTTTGGTTCCTATAGAACCTCTCATATGCCTCAGGAGCCTAGACTCTCTGCCTTGTACATACTGCAAATTTTTATTTGTTTAATACAAGCTCTGTGTAATATAATTGTCTGTCGTGTGTCTCATTTTCCACCGAGGACGTTACAGCCCCTATGACCAGCTAATACGTGTCTGGAGACAGCGGTGGGAGGATACCAACATAACTGTCTTCCGTCATACGGGCCGACAACCAGGAGTGGTGATCTAGGGTGCCATTTCATTTCATAGCAGACCCCTTAGCAGAACCCCTTTGGTTGTCACCCTCGGCACCCTTACAACCCAGCGGTACGTCTACGATATTCTACGCCCCGTTGTGTTGCCCTTCATATAACGCCCTCCTGGCCTTATACTTCAGCAAAATAATGCCCGCCCGCACACGGTGAGAATTTTCACTGCTTGTCATCTTCATGCTTGCCCAACGCTACCTTGGCCAGCAAGGTCGCCGGATCTTTCCTCTATTGAGCACGTTTGTAGCGTTATGGGTAGGGCCCTCCAACCAGCTCGGGATTTCGACGATCTAAAGCGCCAATCGGACAGAATTTGGCACGATATCCCTCAGGAGGAGATCCGCCACCTCTATCAATCAATACCAAGCCGAATAACTGCTTGCATAAGGGCCAGAGGTGGGCCAACCCGTTATTGACTTTTTCCCTTTTTAAAGCTCTTTCTCTTGAATAAATTATCCAATTTTTATCAAATTGTTTTCATTTGTTTTTCTGTACATGTACATCACATTTACTGATTTTCGTCCCTTTCGGATAACTCCTTCTTGATGCGTCGTTTTTTTTTTTTGGTTTAATTCCTAATTTATATACCTTTAAATGTTCTTTTAGCATAGATAACTGATAATTTTGACTGAACTGTAATTTATGCTAATACCAGATTATCCTTTACAGATTTCAAGTCATATGTGATTTTTAAAATAACGAATATGTTATTATAGATTATTTTTGTGGTGCTCAAAACTGTTATTTACTAATTACACTCAATAAATATTCTCACGAATCTTGCTTGAAATTTATTAAAATATAAATACCGGTATATCAGCATAATTTATTAAAAATTAAATTCTCATGGACACTGACCTCGTTCGAACTGATACAATAACATACACCTATCACATATGTTAAACCAATTTTAACCGCTTTCTAATTTCCCCCTCAAATATTGGGTCATTTTAAGATATGTCCATTTATTGAATATGCAATTCTCTGGTTCATTATGGTAAGTCTACCTCTTAAACTCTCGCTAATGTACGAGTTTTAAGGTCAGCAGCAATTACCAAAGAATTGGTTGAATTTGTTTCAGCTTTTAGGAATTTTAAGCATTTTAATGAAAGTTTATTATATTTCGGACCAAATGGGAACTAATTCTGCGTTCTATTTTCAGCTGTTTAAATGGTTTCGTAGTATAATCAGATATGTTAAAAATGCATTAAGCATATGAACTAGTTATAATAGGATTATTGCTGGGGACTTAAAGGTCAGTGAGCCTTTGAAATCTATGACATGTTCAAAGAGATTGAATATGCAGTGAACTTTAAGGGATGATAAATGAAATAAAGGTTCAGAGGCTACTAGAGGTTATTTTTGAACAATAAGCACCTGGGGAATTTATATCGGGGAGAAAAATGTTTCTTTGACATGTGATTATGTTTATCTATATTTTTATGGACATATTTTAATCGAGCCGCAACATGGTGTAATGGTTACCGTGAGGAGATTTCATGCAGTCAACTTGGGTTCAAACCCCTAATTTTAATGTATTCTATCAAACAAAATCACTTTTAGTAAGCGTTTTAGAAATTCGAAGAACAGAGAATCTTTATTGCTCACTTATTTTTAATCAATTAAGGCTTTTCATTCTCAATTATCCTTCACAAGACGCTTGCTATTTTACTATTAACAGCTGAAAGTAAACAAATGTGTGTATGTTTGTTAGTGAGCAGACACGGGGGTGGGCTAATCCCGCGAACCGAGCATAGCAGGATATCGCGACTGGTACCGATGGACGCGGACGGACGAGGCGCGTGCACTGATGCCATCCTCAAGTTTCGAAACTTTAAACTTTTTTAATTATTAAATTAAAACCGCTGAACTCAAAAGAAGCGGACAACAGAAACAGCTGGCATTCCGGGAGAGCCAGCTCCTTTTCGTTTCGGAAATTTCCAATGTTTTCATGCATGCAAAATTCAACTTTTCCGTCATCCAATCGACAAATTTTTTATTTCCATGTGTTCTACAACTCTTCTTCTTTAAGGATATACAGATTTTTATACAGTTAAAAATGTTTTTCATTGCAAATGAAGCTTTTTTCCCAAAGCAGTTTTCCGAATTTCACGAAATCGACAATTTTGATGGATAAATATTTCAGTTTTCTGCACCTATTAAAGTCAATTTTACGATTTATCGGCATTTGCTAGATGTTCAACTTCCAAAATATACCAAATACTTTTAATACAAAAATAGTTATCATTCTAAAAAAGGCGTACTTACAAAACTCACTTTTGAAATTTCCCGCGCTGATCGCCATAGTTACTTAACGTAACTGAATGCCGAGTTCGTAATTTTTCGACTAATCATTTAATCACTAATAATTCCAACAAATTCTTGAAATTTATTTCCAATTTATGAGCAACAGAACAGGATTCTTCAACCACCAATTTTGAATTAATCAGAACTGTCGTTCTATTTTTAAATCCCTTTTCCCACATGAGATTTAATATTTACATTCGGCCATGTTGCCAAAATGAAAAATTATTAGTTGAGAACGAATCTGAGAACGAGTCATTTAATAATTGAAATCCAGAAATAATTTTAAAGTGCCAGAAATAATTTTAGTTCTAGGAAATCAGAAGTTAAAAACTTTAGAATTTTTCTAATTGAATGAACTTCTTTTTTGTTTAAAAATGAAAATTTGAAAATCGAAATTTGAAAGAATTATTTCAAAAGCCCAAAACCAAAGTTTGGAAAAGATAATTTTAAATAATTATTTCGTTTTTAAAAAAAATTTCTAATATATTTTTTAAAGTAATTAAACAGTTTTTAATCTTTAAGAAATAAAACTATTTCATTTTAAATCGAAAAGGCAACACATCGGATTCCCACTCAGCTAGTCTTATCTATTTATTACACTTGGAGTTCTGCTCAGCCTAGTTGATATTAGACCAATGTTAAGAGACCTTATCTGTTTTGCATTTCAGGGTCGGTCTAGAGAATTAAACCTGCTTTAGGGCAGGAATTTTTGTCCAGCCGAAAGCACTGCAATCCACACTTTACCCCTTAAGATAGAACGTTTTATTAACACGCGGTACTCGATTTTCACCCCTGAATGCGCTAAAACAAGTGTAGACTTACTTAAATGACAGCCAATAACCAGGGCCCGACTTTGACCCAATGGGGCCCTGGGCAAAGCAGACTTTGGGGGCCCCCTCCAAGGACAGATCCAGAGGGAGGCCATGTGCCCTCCCCCTCCAGGTGTAGATTTCCACATGAACATGTGGGACACTCACCAAGCCCCCCCCCCCCCCCATAAATTCGGACCGGAAATTCAAAAAATTTTCGACCAAAAAGTCAAACATTTGAAAAATAATAATAATAATGTGTTAATTAATTTACTTTTAATGTTAATAAATTCAGGAAATTTTCTTTTGAAATGAATATAGTGGGTACACTGTGCCCCACCCAGGAATTTTTTTCCGTATCCGCCACTGCCCACCTTTACTGAATTAACCAAATTTTCAAAAATATGTACAACTTAATACTAAATTAGGGGGCCCCATAAATTTGGGGGCCCTGGGCAAGTGCCCCACTTGCCCATGCGGAAATCTGGGCCTGCCAATAACGTGCAAAGCGTCATACCCGTTTGCACTCTAGCATATTTCCCTTTGTAGCATGCTAATTGTGAGAGAGCTAACAATTTCAGAGCAGTGGAGCCCTCTCTCGTATTTTACGAGGAAATTTATAATATATATATATATATATATATATATATATATATATATATATCTATATCTATATCTATATCTATATATACATATATATATATATATATATATATATATATATATATATATATATATATATATATATATTAAATAGAGTTACTGAAACTTATCTCAGCCGTACAGTTTGTTTTGTGTTATGACTTTGGAAAAATATCGTGTTTTCAATCATGAAACTTGACGTACACGCTTTAAAACTGTAATATTTCATACTAAATATCTTTAGAAAATAAATCTATAGATTCAAATGAGTGCAAGCTGTCATATTTATCACTTTTCCTCCAGTGATTTATATCCAGCGTTACGTCTAGATCACGAATAATTTAGCAGAACCTACACTTTCCGGATTCAAATAAAAATTAGCATCATAATGAAAAGTCAGAAATTTACACCGAATTATTAAAGTAGTTTGAAAGGGATGTTAAGGCAGTTATCGAATTTCTTACTGTTCATAATGAGAACTGTCAAACTCTAAAGCTTCGAAAGTCACCCCGATACTACTATAAAAATGAAATAAATAATTTAAATTACGTGTCACCATTTTAGAGTTTTAAGTAACTTATATATATATATATATATATATATAATATATATATATATATATATATATATATATATATATATATATATATATCTATATATATATCTATATATATCTATATATATATATAGATATATATATATATATATATATATATATTATATATATATATATATATATATATATATATATATTATATATATATATATATATATATATCTATATATATCTATATATATCTATATATATCTATATATATATATATATAATATATATATATATATATATATATATATATATATATATATATATATCTATATATATCTATATATATATATATATATATATATATATATATATATATATATATATATATATGTGTGTGTGTGTGTGTGTGTGTAAGTAAAGAACCACACTGCTTGAAACTTCCAATGAAGAGTCGAACTTGACATACACGCGTTTAATAAGACATTAAGGACAATTACACGTAAACATTTAAATAACATAACACTTCGTTAACATAATCATTTACGCGCCAACACTCGAGGGCTCCCCTTCGAATCTAATCTAGGTTCTCTTCTCGAGTTTGGCAACGCGTGACGTGGTCATCTACGTCACTGGTGTTTCTCCTCTGGCGACGCGTGTCAGAGAGGAATGTAGGCGTCCAGGGGTTTCTCATCAAATCTCATATACATATATATATATATATATATATATATATATATGTATCTCATATACATATATATATATATATATATATATATATATATATATGTATCTCATATACATATATATATATATATATATATATATATATATATATATATATATATATATATATTACCTATTACATCACGTCCTTAAATTATAACCTGAAAGGGAAGCCTAGCTGAAATTTACATTGATGGAGCTAGACTCAGCCTGACAGGAATAAAATTTTGATTTGGAAACTGTCGGGTCGATTTATTTATTAGAGCGACAAAATTGCATCCGTTCATTTCAAAAGAACGGCTCAGAGTCATATCATCTTTTGCGAGAGGCGAGAGGAACATGTGACTACTATTTGTAGGGTCAGCATATTTAGGGGCTCGCGATGCTAACCCACTTCTGAATCGCGGCATATACACGTGTAGAAATGCAAAGGCATATGATTCATGGTAATTTATGTGGCTAAGGGTTTTAAAGCGATAAATTAATGTTACTGGAGATTGGATTTAGGAAAGGGAATTTAAATGCTAGAATGGAAGGCATAATATTTAATATATTGCACACAAAATATCTCTCTCTCTCTCCTCTCTCTCTCTCTCTCTCTCTATATATATATATATATATATATATATATATATATATAATGAATGAAGAATATATATATATATATATATATATATATTCTTCATTCATACATATTAATAAATTGTTTTGTTTCTTCAATGATTGTTTGATCTGGATGAAGATGAAAATAGATCGCTAGATATAGTGAATCTATATTTTTTTTAGCTATTGCAACGTGCTTTGTACGATGAATGAAACGTACAGCATAAGCATCCAAAACACGTACTGCCCTCTTCGTATATATACATCTTAATTTTTCTCGACGCGGAAAAGAATGCTTAGATATTACAAGCTGCAGGATCTAACATACCTATAAATCTAATTTTTGCCGTTTTCCTTTGAACTTAATAGAACACGTTGCGTGAAAATAATTGATATAGATATTTTCATGCAATGTCTAGGGGATTCCATACGTGCTTTTTACATCTCTCTTCATTAGTTTGTGCTATAAAGATATCAAATAATTTATAAGATTAAAGTAGTTTTTTTCTAGCTTTGTTCTCATTGACGGCTTAATGAAGGAGGTGCAGTTAGGCTGGTAAATGAAGTAAATAAAAACATCAGTTTTTTCTTTCTCAATTTCAACAAATATTTATTGCTAATTTAAGATAACTTGTCGCACAACAACACATATTTAATGAAATCAAATGGATTACGGGGTATAAATTAATTTTTATGTAATTTGTGTATCTCTTTTATGCTTCGGTTTACCCACTATGTGTCGCTTCGAATGACCTATTGAATATGAAGGGACTACTACTTATATGCTTAACATGCATGTATTTACACACACACAAACACACACACATACACACAAACAGAAACACACACACGCAGATATATATATATATATATATATATATATATATATATATATATATACACTCATGAACAAAAAAATTAGAGCACCAAGAAATAATTGCGGGATCGTAACGAAACTTGCAATGAAAGTACATGTCGGGGAGATATGAAAATGATTAGAAATGCAGCGTGATTGCGCATTACGTATAGCCGGTAGAGGGCGTTGCACATCGTACTCTGTGGAGTATAAAACAGGTAACCAAAGCTTGCTTGAGTGTGCTGAATCATTTACAAAGGAAGAGCTGAGATAGACATGCCATTACGCCGTGTTCGAAGACAATATAAACAGTTGTCGCAGTTTGAGAGGGGGAGAATCGTCGGGATGATGGAAGCTGGGTGGTCAGCTAGGCGAGTAGCTCGTCAATTAGGCTGCTCTGATTGTCTTGTGAGGAGGTGTTGGGACCAGAGGACCCGAGAGATGTCATGTACACGAAGACCAGGCTCAGGACACCCTCGACAGACCAGTCGTCGAGATGACCGCCACATCGTAAGAAATGCAGCCAACTGCTTCATCGGCCGCCATCCAGGCACAGGTAGCACCTTCACTAGGGGCCTCTGTGTCTTCTCGAACAACACGAAGGCGCCTGGCCGAAGAACGGTTGGTATCGCGGCGCCCATTACGTGTGCTGCCCTTGACGCCCACCCATCGACGCCTCCGTTTGGAGTTTTGCCGCGCACGAGGAAACTGGACTGCAGCGGAATGGAACCAGGTCGTCTTTAGCGACGAATCCAGATTCAATCTCGGCAGTGATGACAATTGTGTTCGTGTGTGGAGAGGCCGTGGTGAAAGCTTCAATCCTGCCTTTGCTGTACAGCGACACATCGCTCCCACAGCTGGTGTGATGGTATGGGGTGCCATAGCCTACAATACATGGTCACCCCTAGTATTGTTTCGTGGCACCATGACAGCCCAGCGGTATGTTCATGAAATCCTACAACCACATGTGTTGCCACTCATGCAACGGCTCCCAGGAGCCATTTTTCAACAAGACAATGCTCGGCCTCATACGGCAAGGGTGTCACAAGACTGTCTCCGCACTGTTACTACCCTTCCTTGGCCTGCCCGATCCCCAGATTTGTCTCCAATCGAGCATATCTGGGATCATTTGGGATGACGAGTTGGGCATCCCACGAGTTTGAACGAACTAGAGGCAAGGTTACAGCAAATATGGAACGAAATGTCTCAAGACATCATACAGAACTTGTATGACTCAATGCCCGATCGTATCGCATCGTGCATTCGCGCTAGAGGGGGTCCAATGGAGTATTAACTCCTCCGTTCTTTTGCCTTTTTCTCTGAAATAAATTATCCTTTTTCTTTGATTTTCTTATCATTTACTTATATCAAAGTAGTCATTACGTATGTAAAATTTCGTTTCATTTTCACGACTCCTTCTTGGTGCGCTAATTTTTTTGTCCATGAGTGTATATATATATATATATATATATATATCATGGCGTCAATAGCTGATATTAATAATCAATGAGAGGTATAGTTCTTACTGACTTCTTTATTAAAAGTAATAAAGATTATGGACAACAATGAACTATTTACAGATGAATTTCGCTTAACCCTTTCAGGGGTAACAACCTTCACACGGTGCAGATTTTTTCCCGATTTTTTTAACCTTAAGAATCTTGAAAAATTTTCCAATTAAAGGTTGAATTCTTTTTACTTCTTTAAACTGATAATAGATGGCAGTAATAGCGATTTTTCTGCTCATTTAACTGGAATACATTGAATGCAAATGAAAAAAAGACTAGATTTATGCTTTTGCACTGTGTAATCCCTCAAAGGGTTAAGTGGGGATATACATCTTAACCGTTTGACAATGCCCACGTAACAGTGGTCAACTTTCTATTACTAAAGACTAGATTTCTTGTGAAAAAGAGTAATACAGTTGAATATAATATTAATATTATAAATTATATATATATATTCTTCATACATGCATATTAATATTATATATGTGTGTGATATGTATACATTTTTGTATACATAACACACAAGTATTGTTAGCGTGCTTTGAATCCTCTCTGTCTGCATGATGCGAAGAATAAGTGCATATGAAAGTCGAAAAAATGACAATTTTCCAACATTTCACTACCAATAATGTAACAACCTTAACGAATAACATATCTGTTAGTATATATATATATATATATATATATATATATGTCAAGGATTTAGTGGTAAAAGAATGATTATTCTAAATTTAAAGGGGGCTTGGGGATTATATATATTCGTGGCGAAATTCGCCTCTAATTGTTAGTATTTCAAGACGCGAATTTGAAAGGGAAATTCCCCTTTTCATTATGTAATCTTGACGAGCCTGTGGGTTCTGCGGTCGAGGAGGAAACATTTACATTTATCCTTGAAAGATGTCTGGTTTGGGCTCTGCGCATGTGCAGGGAGAGTTGACGCGCGGAGATGCCCGCGAATTTTTGTCAGAACGCGGGATTTAATCGTTGCTAGTGGACGCGTGTCAGCTGGGTCCACAATTTGAAAATGGGGAGCGCTGAAACGCGCAGATTTGGAGAGGTGGTTTATATGACATTGAACTGAATAAACTCTACTTAATTTAGACGATGCTGAGTACTTTTTGAGTGTATGCCTTCCCTCGATGCCATGGACTGTAAACAAGAAAACTGCAAACGATATTTTATAGAAGGCTAACGCAAAGCTAACGCCTGTCATATATATATATATATATATATATATATATATATATATATATATATATATATATATATATATATATATATGTATGTATGTATACAGTAATAGATGCGTTGAGCCCATACTGTAAGTTGTCTGTTTCTTTTCATTTTCTATTGACTAACTGTTTCATTGGGGAACTCGGGGCCATGGGATGTCTTTTGGTTATACCTGCATCCTATTCAGAAAGTTCCCTTTGAGATAACTGGTTTAGTTTGGCTACCTGAAGACGAGACCTGTCGGTTACCTCGTATTTCTGGTTTAGTTCCGGCACTATTACAGAATCTTGCCTCTGGTGCGTGAAGCCCTGACTACTTGATTTCTGAAATGTTTTTGTCTACTTTCGTCTTATAATTATCTATCTCTGTTAAATTTAGTTATATTTGCCTTTTTCAATGTAAAGATATGCAGCAACTGCGCAGTCTTTTGTTGAAAAGTTATGCTAGGGTAGGTTTTGTGTTAATTTGTTTGCCAGTCTATGCCCACCTTTTTATTTTATTTTTTTATTTTAATTAATTCTTTAGCTTATGTTGTTTTGTTTATATTTTTATACTTTATATATATATATATATATATATATGTGTGTGTGTGTGTGTGTGTGTGTGTGTGTGTATGCACATACCGGAATTCTTGCATTTTCTTTACCGAAATCCTTGAATTTGAGACATACCCTTGAAATAGCCGAACATGAAAATCTAAACTTTGCCTGTATCTTCGAATTATTGTACGACCTATCTATCAAGACCTAGCTATCATACTTCGTCGAATTTCCCTTAAATTGTATTATTAGTAAGAAAATTAGGTTCGCCCAAACCCCATTTTCGGTGCAAACGTCACGAGCATGTGCAGGAGTTTTAAAGGCTTTTGAGACAATAGAGTTTTATGCAGCGCGGGATTGATTTTCAATCGGTTTGGTCACGCGTCACGAGGTCGAGATGATTTCTTGGTAGGTAATTAATAGATTGAATTGGGGTAGGTTAACATTTGGAAATAAACTCTTAAGTGTAATTAATTTGTAGTTCCTTGCCACAGGCCTGTAATCACAGACTGCTATATCATTAATAATTATTTAGGAATAGGTTAAGATGGAGTAACGTGAGATAAGACGACATAATGAAGTGGGTGTCATATATATCTATATATATCCGTGTCATATATATATATATATATATATATATATATATATATATATATATATATATATATATATATATATATATATATATGTGTGTGTGTGTGGGTGTATAAGGAATTATCGGCTAGTGATGGCATCTTGGACAGAGAAGTTGCAAATGGATTGAGCGAGACCAAAATCACTCAAGCATTTCAGTCAATGGGATTAATAAATTTATTAACTCAGCACATTATAGATATTTTGTTGTTTAACATAGATACGATGTATACAAAGGGAAGCTAGTTACATTTTATAACGGATACAGCAGAGAGTTGTTAGCGTCCTGTGTATCCCATGTCCAAACGCAAAGTGTGCGCGCAGTTTGACTTTCACACTAGAACAAAGATGCCCCTCGAGGGCTAGTCACCACACAGAAACGGAAGTCATTTTATAATGGGAAAGACAATATTAAACTTGGAGAAATAATGGAACAGAATTAATACTGGTGGGGAGTTATTATTACAGACCCACCCACACATCAACTCACCCCCCCACACACATATATATATATATATATATATATATATATATATATATATATATATACAACCTTTGTCCAGAAAGTTCGGTGAATGACTTCATAGTGCTCACGGTCGTAAGAGTTAGCAACTGGCACATACCGTGCCGCACAGGTGAAGACTGGTCTGAACCAGTTCCTGAGCTGTGGCGTTGCGAGTTAGCTTATCGTGTGGAAACAGTTTATTGTAGATTGAAGATGTTGAGCGCTCGGTCAAAATTCAAAATGGATCAGCTAACGAATATGCCGTTCTGTTTCAAACTTGGGAAATCAGCAAAAGAGACTCAGGAAATGCTGGTAAAAATTTACGAAGAACGTGCTGTCAAGTTGAAGTTCATGTATGAGTGGTTTAAACGCTTCCGAAAAGGACGGGACACCATTGAAGACTTTACGAAAGTGATCGACTTGCAACTGCATGCACCCCGGACGACGTACAGAAAGTTAAGGAATTGTGTGACAGTACGAATGATAGAGGAGGAAGTGGGAATTGGTCGTGTGATGGCCCACATCATACTGACCCAGGATTTGGGTAAACTAAAGCTTTGCTCCCAATTTGTGTCCCAAACTTCGACGCCGGAACAAATGCAAATTCTGCTTGGCGGCTGTGGAGATTTCATCAACATGGCGGATCGAAACCAAAATTTCCTGAAAACCATTGTTACAGGTGACGAGACCTGGTGCCTGAAGTACGATCCCGACGGCAAACGTCAGAGTATGGAGTGACGGGGTCCAGGGTCGCCGAAAAGCAAGAAAGTGCGAAGTGAGAAATTCCGCATCAAGACAATGCTCGTGGTGTTCTTCGACTTTGAGGGTCTCATCCATAAAGAATTCTGTCCTGAGTATACCACGTTAAATGCCGCGAAGTACGTGGATATACTGAAACGTCTGCTGCAACGGATCAATATATACGCCCCCAGTACACCAAGCAAGGCAACTGGACCCTGCTTCACGACAATGCCCGTCCACATACTGCCTTTCTGGTGCTGCGGTTCCTGACCAACAGGTGAGTTGTGTCCCTGAATCACCCACCCTACTCTCCAGACTTATCTCCCCCGGAATTTTTCTTGTTCCCCAAATTGAAATCAGCCCTGAAGGGCCACATGTTTTCGGACATTTCGGCCATCTAACGTAATGCTACGACTCAGCTGAAGGCCATCCCTAAAGACAACTAAATGTGCAAGATTGCAAAGTTTCCAAGATTGCAGAGCCGTTCCCAGATGTGCATTACCGCTTACGGGGATTACTTCGAAGGACAGTAATAGCTGTTTCACGTAAGACAACAATCCATTGTAACTATAGACACATTCACCGAACTTTCTGGACACAGGTTGTATATATATGGCATTGGCTTACATGGACATAACTTCCAATTCTAAAACTGCAATGGTGTCTGTTTTCTATCGGGTAAGTTTTAGACCAAAGCTCACCTGACGGTAAGTTTAAAAATTATGAAAAGTTTATCAGGGGCTAGTAAAATTAGTAATTTATTGGACAAATTAAGTTAAGGAATGAGTTTAATTAAGCTAGTGAATAAGAAATACTTTTCTGACATAGCTCACACACACAATCAACCTCTCTCTCTCTCTCTCTGTATATATATATATATATATATATATATATATATATATATATATGTGTGTGTGTGTGTGTGTGTGTGTGTGTGTTAGTTAGGGTAGATTGACAGAAATATATATGAATAGATATATACAGCAACCTTATTTATTGAATAAATTATTATTTCCATTATTCTATATGAGCAGCAGTATCCGTAAATATTTACGCAAGAAACATGTTTTGCCTCAATGTACCTCTAGTAGCAACACTGAATTATAAACATTCCACTGCCGAAAAGTAATTAGAAAATACTTATAATAACCATTACACTTATAAGAATCGGGAATAACTTCCCACCATAAATGAAGTAATAAGATATTCCAACGACATAGACAGTTTCATAGATTTGTTAAAAATGATGGTATTAGCTAAAAATACACTGTCTGCTTGCATATACGGTACGTTTATTTTGAAAATAAAACCAAAGCACTCTGAGTAGGAATGTGCGGGTTGTAAAGCGATTTCACACAATGCTTTCTATAAAATGCATTCTAAATATAAATATTTAAACGCCACCTTACGTCTCATCCAGGCACAAATGTCTGAAAGATAATCTAATTCCAGCAGCGTTATATAATCGCAAGACAGTGATTTCTTTCAAACTTTCAGGCTTTATCCAAGCATGTTTTACCCATAAATCGATTATGGCTAGATATATTGCTCAATATGGATGAAATATTTGCGTTTCCGGATTCATTTCCATGGTTTTGTGGAGTTTGCGATGCATGTTATAATAAAAGATATTTTTTGACAATTCCCAGTAAAATATAGCTCAAATATGAAGGAATATTCACGATTGTGTTATTCATTGGCGTTCTTCCAGTAATTGAATAGTTTCTTAGATAAAACGCTTTGTTTTAAGGTTATAGAGTGTATATTTGTGATATCTATATATATTTAGAAAAATAAAATGTTATAGAAAATAATGAACGTTAGGCTTTTAAAACTACTATAAAAGAATTTAATAATACGCAGTGGATGAGAGTTTAAAATTTTGACTTTTTTTTAATCAAACAAGGATTCTCGTACTATTTGAGACGGTTTTAAATATAGAGATTAAAGGTTGCGACCAAAATCTAACTGTAAGTTTAAAAATATAATTTGTATTTAAGTTCATGCAATCGCATTTCATAACGTCTTGTCTTTTTATCGCCCTGAAAGTTCATCGTCACTTTCCAAGAACTCTCATGTAGAAATTTTACTCTACATCTTATCCTACAGTCTTATTCTATATTAAGGGGAACAGGATGATAAATGCTAATAAATTTTAAAAATGTCAAGATTAACTCCAAATACTATCAGGAACATATTTTATCGCCAATTTTTCTGAATGAAATACCGTCGCTTTACCCACAGTGCCATCAATCTGTGAGACTCCATCAGGACAAAGCTAGCAGTCGCACATCAAAATCCACTGTAAATTTCCTAAAAGAAATGGAACAAAAAACTGGCATCAAGGCCATACCCTTCACTGATATCCCTACTAAATCTCCCGATGTATCACCTATGGATTTTTGTGCTTTCGGACTTTTAAAATCTGCATTATCCAAACGTCGTCCCAAAACCCTTACAGGACTCTGGAAAGCTGTTCAGGAGGAATGGGATAGAATACCTCTTTTGACACTTCAAAAGGCATTATTATCCTGGACATTGCGGTGTCGAAAGATAGTTCAGAATAAGGGATGTCAAATGGAACATTTAAAACACAAGAATTTTATGTAATTGAGTTTTGTGAATACAATATACATCGTCTAAAAAATGTGTGAACAGCCTCTGTATATAATGAATAATATTAATAATATTACATATTTTAAAACATTAAATACCTATGATAAATGGTTGACAGTTTTAGTATTAATGTCACTTTACACTAAAACTGTCGACATTTTATTTATACTTTGGCCCTAGGTGCGTCAAGGCGCTCTTAGGTTCCGAGTGCACCCCCCGCGCGATCACGTCATACGTATCGTTTGCTATCACCAGTAGTAGCTCTCCGACCACAAGCGAAGTTATCTTTATAGCAGTACTGTCTGCATTAAATAGTTGTTCATGGCAGTATGTCCTGCGTTTGTCTTGCCAGGGGCAAAAATCATTTAGTTGTTGCGTCTGTTTGTGTTTGTAAATAAACCGTAAAAAGACCTTGCATTTTTGACTAGGAAATTATACAACGCAGTCCACTTTATCGACACATCACCTTTTTCTATCAAACAGGTCAAATCACCGATTCTTTTGTATAAGACTTATTTTTACCTATTAAACGTCAGTATCATATTTTCCAACAGTCAATTTTCTACGGGTTTCGAAATATTTTTTATATAATAGTTATAAAATATCTTTTCATTTGAATTCGAAAAGTGGGTGGAATTCGGAGTGGTCACCAATGCCGATGTTCCCGGAAGGTAATTTGTCGTTAGAGCGGGTTCATTGGGGTCCCTTAACTCTGATTCATTGGCAGGTTGTGTAGCCTCTGGAGCAGGGCGATCGGTGATTGAAGATGACTGAAATCTGAGTCCTCAAATATGTCTGGGTTGAATGGAGAGATACCACTCACTTGAAATCCAGATGTAATATTGGACGGAGTCATAGCTGATTGAAAGGCTGTTTTCACAATTGCTGGGATATCGTAGATAGTTAAAGTTTTACCTGGATGACTGGTCATCCTAGCGTCACAAGCCGTGTTGACGTAATTTTTAAGGGGTCCAGATACAGTTAGTTCTGTCAAATGGTTGCAATTTATGGCTGCAGTGTGGAGGAAACGATAGGATGGTAACCCCATTTCCTTTGAAGAAATCTAGGGCCTCAATGCACAAGTGCGAGTCATGGTTATCAAGGAGAAGTAGCACATGTTGCGCTTTTGAACATCTGGTAAAATGGATAAAATGTTGCGCAAACTTCACAAAATTACGTTCGACCATAGAACCAGACTTGTTGGCATCACCGCTGGAGCCCTCTGTTCTGGATCGCACGAAATGTTCATTCAACTTGGCACGTAGAAAAATAAAAAAATGGAGGAATAGCACTTCCTCCGGCCGAGATGCAAATAGCCAAAGTAACAAGGGTACCTCTTACAGCAGAGGTGATCTGTGCAATTTGCTTAAACCCTTTCCCCGCTATCACCTTGTCTGGCTTTTGAACGGTTGTAATCCTAGTCTCGAACATGTTGTTTTAGATGTCCTGTGGCTCGAATCCCTGCCTATTCAGTACTGTTTGGAGTAAGGTGAAAAAGTTTCCGACGTTAGTACTGTTGAAACTGGTGGCTCGAGATAGGTTAGTGGACTCAGTGTTCGAAGAGACCAGATTTATTTCTATACATAAAATAAGAAAGCCAATCAGGTCCGACCCTGATGTTGAGCCAAGCTTCTGCCCTCACATGTTAGCGTGAACGGCCTCGGTCACCCTCGTCAATTAGTCGATTTTTCTGTCTGTTTTTCTCCTGTACTTCCACATAGATAAACACAATAAGTGGTTATTATTCTCTCAAAACCTTATTTATAACTTTTTTAGGGAAATCGCCTCGATATTGGGAAACAGTTCGAATATATAAAACGAATTTTAAATCCTATAGCTTTATTTCACTTAATGTTTTATTTTATTTTAAAATTAGTTTCAATATTTCGATCATCCTAAGTAAAGCGTAAATAAAAGTATTTTCATCACATGATATCTTATCATTTGTTTATGAATTAAATTTTCTTTTATATATCTCATTCTTATTGTACGAGTATCTTCATTTTAAATTAATTAAATTAACTTCTTAAAGAAAAAAATAAAAAGTTTTGAAAAAAAATTAAAATGAAGGTGAAATGTATAATAAAATTAAGATACATTAGAATGAGATATATAAAAAGAAAATTTAATTAAAAACTAAATGATAGATTGATGTGATGAAAATACTGAGGATAATTAAAACATTGAAACTAGTTTAAACGAAAATAAACTATTGTAAGTGAAGTAAAACTATATTGATTTAAAACTTCTTTATAAGTCGTATTTAAACATTATTTTAAAACCTTTATTTATTCATTTCTTACAGATATTTTTTAACGAACATTAATGGAGAGTTTAGTTGGCATAGGTGTGGGACGAGTTGTCATAGCTATGCCAACTGACACCATACCTAACTATCCCAACTAGCCCCACAGGGATATCCAAAACAAGATTGATAGCACACAATCCTAAACATCAAAAACAAAAGATTATGATATATGCATGCAACCACAGTTAACCACTCTTTCGAAAACCGCCATCAGCAGCGCCTCGATTCTTTCTAATAGGTTCACCAGAACAAAAAAAGTTATGATGAAAAAATTTACTCACCAGCCAGAAAAACGATGAAACAGGTTTCATCGTTTTAATTAGATTTGCCTGTCTAGAAATTATTTAATAATTTCTAGACAGGTTTCTCCTTCCTTCAATGAAACACTTCCAAGCAGACTGAAGTTACGGTAGATGGTGCATCTTTCCATACACTCCCTAAAAGCAAAATGACAGTGCTCTAGCTCCACGGTGGCAGGAAATAGAAGCAGTGTGCCAACTAGCCCCTTATGCCAAGTAACCCCAGTCTCCCCTACAGCATACTGGCAACAATATACAAAAGTATCAACGGAAAAGTTTGGCTAACATAAGCAATTATATGTAATCACGCAATACATTTGGCGTAAAATATTTGACTGCAACTGCCTTTTAACAACAGTAAATAGTACTGCCTTTTAACAACATTAAAACTATTTAAATTCATAAAACATTGTTATTTGAATAACAATGCAGTACTGTGCATCTATTATACACCGTTGGTTATTAATTCGAACTGTTGTTTTAAGGACTTGATAAAAATTCGTAATAATGAATGATGACAGACTCTTTAAAAGCTACATTATATACACACATATACACTCTGTCACAAAAAAATATATGCACCCAGAAGAAATCGAGCTACTGTCACGAAACATAGCAGGAATGTAGTCTGGTAAGAGATATGCAAATGATTAAAACTTCGACGCCAATGAGACAAGGGTAAGCGCGCTATGCGCATATGAGATGCGCAGCTTGGAGAGTTTAAAAGCATGATTGCTCGTGCCATAGGGTTATTCAAACAAATCTGTCGAATTGGATGGACGGTATTGTGACTACAGATGCCTCTGAGACGTAACCAGCGACAGTACGAACAATTGTCAAACTTTGAGAGGGGGCGTATAGTAGGCCTCAGAGAAGCAGGTTGGTCGAACAGGCGTATCGGCCGCCACCTCGGTCGGAGCGATATGGGAGTTGCTTGGTGTTGGCAACAATGGATCACGGAAGGGATATTCTACCGTCAGAGGGTCAGGGTGTCCCAGGAACATAAATTCGCGCGAGGATCGCACAATCATAAGAGCGGCCTTTGAGCACCAACAACGTCGCTAGAATCGGTTCGAAGCCATTTACCACCTTCCAGACATCCGGTGGTATCAAGGGAAACCATTCGGAGACGATTGGCCGACGCAGGTATGAGGAACCGTCCATTAAGACCCCTGCCACTGACCCCACATCATAAGCAGTGGTCGATTGGATTTGTGCCGACCTCAGGCAAGCTGGAGTGTGACTGGCTGGAGGCGTGTGATCTTCAGCGATGAATCCCGATTCAGTCTCAATGCTGATGACCAGCGCATACGCGTGTGGACGCGGCCAGGCCACCGGTCCGATCCGGCATTTGTTGTCGAGAGCCATACGGCAATTCTCAAGTTGTGACAGTATGGGGAGGCGATTTGTTGGAACACACGATCACCTCTAGTCGTCCTTCAACGCACTTTGACGGCACGCAGTTACGTGGACGAGATTTTAACGCCAGTTGTACTGTCTATGCTATCAAGTCGCCCAGGTGCTATTTATCAGGAAGACAACGCTCGTCCACATACTGCGCGATTCTCCCAACAATGTCTTGAAGGATATGACGTACTCTCCATGGCCTGCAGGTCACCAGACTTTCGTGCTAGTAGCTCGTTTCCTTCTGGGTGCATATATTTTTTTGTGAGTGTACATATATATATATATATATATATATATATATATATATATATACACAGAGAGAGAGCGAGAGAGATAGGTGTGTGTATATGGTTGTTTAATAAACATGTGTATATATACGCATAGAAATTGCATAAAATTGAAATCCATGACATTATAAGAAGAAACCTATTTTGTTAAAAATGTTTTTTTTAAATATTTTTATTTTACTTTTTATAAATTAAATATAATGTTTAAGAGTAGGTAAAGATTTATTTTATAATTAAAAGTGTCACCATTATTCATGTTGTACCACTGATAAAAGTGTTATTAATTTTTAAATACTTTTCAAAAATGAAATGTTTTAATATCATCTCTAAATTGTATCAGTAGTATGAAAATATTTCGCATTCACTGTCCAAAATGTTTATGATATATCCCGTCCATAGCGTTTGCTCTTATAACTTGAAAACTAATTAGAAATTAATATAACGGGAGAGAAAATCCGAAAAAGAGGATACTTGGTCATGTATTTAAAAAGAAATATCCTAGTTTCTGACGCTAAAGTAATCTAGATAAGGGCTTGAAACTTTAACAGCCACCATTTCACTTATAAAAAACAGTTGATTAATATTATTGGTATCGACAGTTCTTGTCAATTATTATGCACATAAAAGGGTGGAGTAACGAAAGCGTGTTAAGATCAACTGCAACAAAGAAAGTCTGACGAAACGTGACTGGATACTAAATAGAGCCGTGTTGTGTTTAATAAGAAGCTTAAACTATTTTTTATGTTTGAAGATATATTAGAAGTATGAATACTGAACGCTAAAAAGGTATGGGTCGAAGGTAGACGAAATATATTTTGGTAAGAAAGATGGAAGATAAACTGTATATTTTACTTACATGACCATAAAAATTATAAATTGCTAGGAATTTTCACCATGTCTAGTTACAGGTAAAAAATGGGGTATTAATATTTAAACCTTTGGAGAGTTATCTCCCCGTAATATGAATTAAAATCTCTTCTTTAGCTTTTTAACAAAAAAAATTACGGAATTTATACGTAATTATAAGATTAATATAACTTTATGCGGGCTTCATGCCTATTGGTAGGTTATTAAAAGAGAACCATAAAATATATCGATTCCTAGGAAGTTCACCAATGTCTAGTTACAGGTAAAAATAGTTATTAATTTTAACCGCTTGGAGAGTTCTCTGTCCGTAATATGAATTAAAAGCCCTTCGCTAGATTTTTAATAATAAAAAAAATTACGGATTCATGCGTTATTATAAGTTAAATATAACTCTATTAAAAGATAATTCTTTGTAACCATGATACTTAAATTAATAGAATATTTTTTTTTACCTTTAAACTGGTTTCCTAGATTTAAGAATATAAAACAATGGAGCCTGAATTTGCTGCCCAGTCCATCATTTTGTTTTAAAGTATTGTAAGTTACATAGAAACATAGTGATCTTTAATAACTTTGTTACTGATGGTTGCGGGCTTCAGGTATCCTAGTGGTAGCACGTCGGCTTTCGATGCTGAAGGTCCTCGGACGAATCCCGAGAAGTCGCCCCTAAACACCTCCGTGTCTATACCGGATATGGGCATGTTAAAAACAAATCCATAAATGCAAGTGATAATGTATGGAAAATTCATATATGAGGTCCGAGAGAGTGGGAGAGGATACGATCCCCCAGATATCACCCCTGGGAGTGATCGTTCAAAATTAAGGTGGCACCTAGCAAAATAGCACTCTGACTCTTGTGGTTTCATTTTAAAACCCGAGCAAGCACCTCTCAGCCCGCTAGCCTTTATGGACCTGGAATACGATTGTGGCCAGGTGGCATTAGAAACAACAACAACAGCATTACTGATGGTAAAACATTTTCCTTGGTAATATGAATTTTTGATGAATAGATAGTACAGAATAAAATTCAAAATGTCGTCCCCAAGAGTTTCAAACTTTCTTCCCGAAGGCTTTCTTCCTAGACTTACTTCGTTTCCTCTCTTTTTGGGCTGGCCATGAACATGAAATCACTGCAGGTTGCAACACTGGCCCGACGTCATTGTACTTTGAAACAGCAAGCAGTAAAGCTATTCAGTTGGCAGAATCTTCTATAAACACCTCTCTTTCGAATATACAGAAGTTTGCAGGTCAAAACAAATTAAATTTCGATTCTTTGGAATCTGTGACAGTCTGTTTTACAACGGACAGTCTCTTGTAATAATATAAACCCCGAATAATCCTCAATCAACTATGTCTGGAGAGTTAACGATATTCGGAATCTTAGGGTTAAATATTGAATCCTGAAATTACTAGCAAACCGAAACTATCTTTTTGGCATTTTAGTGTTATAATGCTTAATTTTAAGTCTTTTTATAATTAAGTCGATGGATATAGATAAATAATTAAATGATTTGCAGATCATAATTAAATAAATAAATAATTTGTACATACATACATAAATACAAACACACACATACACATGCACATGCACATACGCTTACACATATACATATTCATATATATATATATATATATATATATATATATATATATATATATATATATATATATATATATATATATATGAAACGATAGACCTTTACCTTCATTAACTTTGTCTTACCGCAATAGAACATTATTCCTCAATTTGATTTTGATCTATATATACCGAATTAAGCTATTAGTTTTCCCTCTAAAAGCCACGTTCGGACAAAAGTTATATAAGATCGAATGTCGTGGAACATTCGAAAACCATCACCCCATATGACGCGTTAAAGTCAGGTGTCAATTTTTAACCAATTAAAAGTCCAGGGTGCCCGTACTCAGGGCGTGAACCTAGGGCTTTGGCGGTCTTCTGTGCTCTGCTCCAGTCCGACAAACATGCACAGCTTTTAGCTCTACGTTCTTTTTTTATCCTGTGCTCTCCCTGCAGCCTCTGGACTCTTCTGAATGAGGTATCCTGTTAAAAGACGTCCAGCAACATTTCCAAGAATAAAAAACTGTACTATGACCAAACCGCCTCTTCTTTCCTGGCGCCGGATCTTAATTTCTTGCCATAATGACTGCCTCCACTCGTCGACCACTTCCATCGCCTAATGCTCCGGTAACTACTACCCATGGTTCGACTTCACCGATCAGTTCCGATTCTTACAAGAATTTTGATATCATTTCATATATATATATACAGTCGAACCTCCATATATCGAAGTAGCAAAATGCCGGAAAAAAATTCGATATATAGAAATTTCGATATATGGAATTGATCTCAGTTTTATCATAATTCTCCTAAAAGAATAAAATTAAAGCTAATTTTCGTATACGAAACTTCATTTCCAATTTATATGCAAATCACATTAAATGAAAGTTAATAACTAAAAAATGAATTAACGTGAAAGATTTATTGAGTACTATATACCTTTAAAAAAAAACAATAATCCAGACAGTGGTTACAGTGTTCACAGTTACATTCTTTAAAAAAAAAACTACGAATATCTTGCTGAACAGTTAGTTTTGCGGAAAGTTCAAAGAAATGTTCGTATTTATTCAGTCCACTGAAAACTTCACCAGGAACATTTTCCGCGAATTGAAGTCCACGACGTAATGTTTCAAATGCCAAAAATCGGGAGATTTTATTCTAAAGTGGACAGAAATCTCTCAATTTGTCTTGAAAAAAATTTCGATATATAGAGATTTTTTCGATATATAGAAAAAAAGTTTTCTATGTAATGAACGTGGAGATTTGCTAAAAGTTCGATATATAGAAAATTTCGATATAGGGAAGTTCGATATATGGAGGTTCGACTGTATATGTGTGTAAATCTTGTGTTATAACAGTGAAATAAATTGACTCACGTTACCGCAAAATTACGTAAGGGTGCAAAGAACATAAGCCTGTAAAGTTATAAACAGTGCCCCTTTTGAAAAGTTCCATTTTAATGTAAACAATATCAATATTGTCATGTGAGCATTTCTACAAAAAATTTGTTTTGCAATCCTCTACCTGTCAGAACATGTACATCCTTTCGGGAAAGAATATCAAAATGAAATTTGCCCACATACACATGATATTTTTTTTTTCCTCCGTAACCACGAGCAAGAAAGATATAAATAGGGCATAGATATATGGTAAGAATAGGGGATTCGGCACCTTTCAGAGTGGTTTTAAGACGCTTCATAGGTTTTTTAAATGTATTTCTGATTCCGTGACAAGAAAAAATCATGCACTGTGCGTCCATTTTGTTACATAAAGTTTGCACAGCATATTTGTTATCAGAAAGCATTCTGAGGTGATGCATGTAAATATACCATTTTCCGATTTTAAACAATATTTTACAGTTTTCTTCGTTATATCCGATCTCTTATGGTTGTGATATAAAAACGTAAGTCCTAAAAAAATGCTAATGCAACTGTAATAGGTTGAAAATAAAGCACTAACAGGCATTTGATCAGCGGAATATTCCTAACTAGTTCACTTTCCGTTTTAAAATTGGAGAGGGTTCGAGTTCTTTTACCATGGAAGTCACTTTTATTTTGAGTTAAGATAAAATATATAAATGCAGGTGATAATGTATGGTAGAATTTAAATGTGTTAAATATTAGTACATCACTGTATGCTCTTGAAATGGGTTGAACTTCTTTTTTCTATTTTTAAATTATGATGACATCAGAAACAAAGACAAACCATAAAAATCTCCAAATATTTACTAATAGGGCTCCTATAATGCCAATAACTTAATGACTATTGAATTGATTTCAATGAAGCCTTTGTTTTATTCGGTTTTTATTCAGATCGAAGATGTCTTACAAAAATAAATAAATGCAAGTGATAATGTATGGTAGAGTTTAAATGTGTTTAATATCACTACAGCATTGTATATTGCTTTTGAAATGGGTTGAACTTCTTTTTTCTATTCTTAAATTATGATGACATCAGAAACAAATACATACCATCAAAATCTCCAAATATTCATTAATCGAACTCATATAATACCGATAACTTAATGACTATTGAAATGATTTTATTGAATCCTTTGTTTTATTCGGTTTTTATTCAGATCGAAGATGTCTCACAAAAATTGGTAAATGCAAGTGATAATATAGGGTAGAGTTTAAATGTGTTTAATATCACTACAGAATTGTATATTGCTCTTGAAATGGGTTGAACTTCTTTTTTCTATTCTTAAATTATGATGACATCAGAAACAAAGACAAACCATAAAAATCTCCAAATATTTTCTAATAGGGCTCCTATAATGCCAATAACTTAATGACTATTGAATTGATTTCAATGAAGCCTTTGTTTTATTCGGTTTTTATTCAGATCGAAGATGTCTTACAAAAATAAATAAATGCAAGTGATAATGTATGGTAGAGTTTAAATGTGTTTAATATTACTACAGCATTGTATATTGCTCTTGAAATGGGTTGAACTTCTTTTTTCTATTCTTAAATTATGATGACATCAGAAACAAAGACAAACCCTAAAAATCTCCAAATATTTACTAAAAGGGCTCCTATAATGCCAATAACTTAATGACTATTGAATTGATTTCAATGAAGCCTTTGTTTTATTCGGTTTTTATTCAGATCGAAGATGTCTTACAAAAATAGATAAATGCAAGTGATAATGTATGGTAGAGTTTCAATGTGTTTAATATCACTACAGCATTGTATATTGCTCTTGAAATGGGTTGAACTTCTTTTTTCTATTCTTAAATTATGATGACATCAGAAACAAAGACAAACCATAAAAATCTCCAAATATTTTCTAATAGGGCTCCTATAATGCCAATAACTTAATGACTATTGAATTGATTTCAATGAAGCCTTTGTTTTATTCGGTTTTTATTCAGATCGAAGATGTCTTACAAAAATAGATAAATGCAAGTGATAATGTATGGTAGAGTTTCAATGTGTTTAATATCACTACAGCATTGTATATTGCTCTTGAAATGGGTTGAACTTCTTTTTTCTATTCTTAAATTATGATGACATCAGAAACAAATACATACCATCAAAATCTCCAAATATTCATTAATCGAACTCATATAATACCGATAACTTAATGACTATTGAAATGATTTTATTGAATCCTTTGTTTTATTCGGTTTTTATTCAGATCGAAGATGTCTCACAAAAATTGGTAAATGCAAGTGATAATATAGGGTAGAGTTTAAATGTGTTTAATATCACTACAGAATTGTATATTGCTCTTGAAATGGGTTGAACTTCTTTTTTCTATTCTTAAATTATGATGACATCAGAAACAAAGACAAACCATAAAAATCTCCAAATATTTTCTAATACGGCTCCTATAATGCCAATAACTTAATGATTATTGAATTGATTTCAATGAAGCCTTTGTTTTATTCGATTTTTATTCAGATCGAAGATGTCTTACAAAAATAAATAAATGCAAGTGATAATGTATGGTAGAGTTTAAATGTGTTTAATATTACTACAGCATTGTATATTGCTCTTGAAATGGGTTGAACTTCTTTTTTCTATTCTTAAATTATGATGACATCAGAAACAAAGACAAACCCTAAAAATCTCCAAATATTTACTAATAGGGCTCCTATAATGCCAATAACTTAATGACTATTGAATTGATTTCAATGAAGCCTTTGTTTTATTCGGTTTTTATTCAGATCGAAGATGTCTTACAAAAATAGATAAATGCAAGTGATAATGTATGGTAGAGTTTCAATGTGTTTAATATCACTACAGCATTGTATATTGCTCTTGAAATGGGTTGAACTTCTTTTTTCTATTCTTAAATTATGATGACATCAGAAACAAATACATACCATCAAAATCTCCAAATATTCATTAATCGAACTCATATAATACCGATAACTTAATGACTATTGAAATGATTTTATTGAATCCTTTGTTTCATTCGGTTTTTATTCAGATCGAAGATGTCTCACAAAAATTGGTAAATGCAAGTGATAATATAGGGTAGAGTTTAAATGTGTTTAATATCACTACAGAATTGTATATTGCTCTTGAAATGGGTAAAATTCTTTTTTCTATTCTTAAATTATGATGACATCAGAAACAAAGACAAACCATAAAAATCTCCAAATATTTTCTAATAGGGCTCCTATAATGCCAATAACTTAATGACTATTGAATTGATTTCAATGACGCCTTTGTTTTATTCGGTTTTTATTCAGATCGAAGATGTCTTACAAAAATAGATATATGCAAGTGATAATGTATGGTAGAGTTTAAATGTGTTTAATATCACTACAGCATTGTATATTGCTCTTGAAATGGGTTGAACTTCTTTTTTCTATTCTTAAATTATGATGACATCAGAAACAAAGACAAACCTTAAAAATCTCCAAATATTTTCTAATAGGGCTCCTATAATACCGATAACTTAATGACTATTGAAATGATTTTATTGAAGCCTTTGTTTTATTCGGTTTTTATAGAGATCGAAGATGTCTCATAAAAATAGGTAAATGCAAGTGATAATGTAGGGTAGAGTTTAAATGTGTTTACTATCACTACTGAATTGTATATTGCAATTGAAATGGGTTGAACTTCTTTTTTCTATTCTTAAATTATGATGGTATCACAAACAATGGCAAACCATAAAAGTCTCCAAATATTTACTATTCGGACAGGACAATTGAATTGATTTTAATGAAGCCTTTGTTTTATTCGGTTTTTATTCAGATCGAAGATATCTTACAAAAATAGATAAATGCAAGTGTTAATGTATGAAGGAGTTTGAATGTGTTAAATATCAGTACAGCATTGTACATTGCTCTTGAAATGGGTTGAACTTCTTTTTTCTATTCTAAAATTATAATGACATTAGAAACAAACTATAAAAATTTCCAAATATTTGCTAATCGGACTTCGATAATACCAATAACTAAATGACTATTGAAATGATTTTAATGAAGCCTTCGTTTTATTCGGTTTATATTCATATCGAAGATGTCTTACAAATAGGATAAGAAACCATTTCTGATGTCTTGCATTTGCAGACAAACTACAATATTTAAAGATATTTCATCTCTTCTAAAGTAAAATGATTTATATTATGGCATGTTCTTTAATTTGTACAATTAATAAAAATACATGATTTACATCTTTTTTATGTTAATTTCTTTTTGAATATTACGTATTCATTTCTTTTTTAATATAACGTAACGCATCACCATGGTTTTATCAAACATATTTAACTTCCTTTTGACTCCGATTCCTCATATAGACTGTGTATTCAAAGTAGTTAGCTTCTAACGTGCTCCAATCTTAATACGTATTGCACTTTTTCCCCGACTAGACAAAACACTTTTTATTAGCTTTGAATTTTATGTTCCAATTTATGTCACTATATAAACGTGTTTCAACATTGTTACCTTTAAACCGAAGAAAAACACATTAGATTCTTCAATTACCAATATATTTCTTAAATATACTCTCTTGAAGCAGGACTATTTATGTGACACTCGAGACATATAACTGTACTACACGCATTTGAATCACGAACTACATTAATTTTAAACAATCTTTGCATTGTATGTATGTGAAAATTTTTCATTCATTCATACATACATACACACATATATATATATATATATATATATATATATATATATATACATATATATATATATAATATATATATATATATATATATATATATTATATATATATATATATATATATATCTATATATATAATATATATTACATATATATATATATATATATATATATATATATATATATATATATTTATATATATATATACATATATATTATTTTATATAATATATATAAATATATATATATATATAATATATATATATATATATATATATATATATATTTACATATATATATATATATATATATTTACATATATATATATATATATATATATATATATATATATTTACATATATATATATTATATATATATATATATATATATATATATATTTACATATATATATATAATATATATATATATATATATATAATATATATATATATATAATATATATATATATATATCTATATATATATATATATATATATAATATATATATATATATATATATATATATATATATATATATATATATATAGACAAATTTCTGGATCCCTCTGCTGAATCTGACTGGCCAAAAATCTCCCCAGGTGGATAAACAAATGGTAATCGATATGAGCTATGTTGGGACTATACGGTGGTTCTTAAAATAGTCAAACTGTTAAACAATTGTATATAAACAAAAAAAATTGAAAATGTGGATGAGTTGAAGAAGCGTATCATTCATGCAATTCGTGTAGTAACTCCTGATATGCTACGAAAGACTTGGAGATAGCTGGATTATCCTTTAGACGTTTGTTGTACTACAAAAGTTGCACACATAGAAATATATGATACTATGATCGAAGTCTATGATTGATATCAAAACTTGGAGAGAAATTCTTTCTATTTAAATAATTTTTTCAAAATTCTAATGGGTAGTTCCGTAAAAATAAATAATGACTGTTGGCTACCTTCCATTCAGACCTGCCATTTCAGAGTTGGTGGGACTTTCAATTTTAATGTCCACTTGAAGCGAGTCACATTGATAGAACAATATAATTTACACCAAATGAAACATTAGACGTTCAGGAGCGAAATGACGAAGTCGTCGTTATAATGACGTGGCCAGCGCAAGATTTAACAGCAATCGGTGCTTACTTTTCGGATGCGCCTCGCAATATCTGAAGTCTATGGTTCACTCAAGAATAACTCGCCAAAATATTAGAAAAGCTCCCGATCTAACACCATGTAACACCTTGATAATGGGTCGATAAATTGAATATTTTCCCGATTAAAATCTGCGACGCCCATGTATTGGAAGAAGAAATATTATTTTGAATGCAAGTGACATCCGAGTCTCTTGCATTTGCTTAAGAAATAACCTTATTTTTTAAATAATCTATATATATTTATAAAACAGTTCCGTAACTGACTGACTCACTGACATACAACGCACAGACCAAACCGCTGGATCTGAAGGGCTGAAATTTGGCATGGCGATTCTTCTTATAGTGTAGAGGTGCATTACGAAAGATTGTTGAAAAATTCTTCTTAGAATTTTTAAAATTAAATTTTTACGCTGTTTTAGTAACTTTTATTAGTTTGCGTTTAAAATGATAACCTGAGGGTTATAAAATTTATATCACGAGAAAGATCACAAAAATTTCTTTAAAATGAATCTTTTTCTAATCATTACCTCCATTTTCTGATTTTTGGTGAATTTTAAAAGATAAATTTTTAGAATTTAAATTATTAAATGCTGATCACGAGATTTCTTTTCTTTTTGTGAGACCTTAAATTAATTTTGTGGTCAAGTGCATAAAAACGAAATAATGGACAATAAAATATTGAAATACGGTAAAAGATAAAATTTAACCACTAGACTAATTGAGAGGGTAGTTTTTTAGGAATTTAATTCAAATTAGTATGTTTTATGGATATCAAACATACAAATTAATTGCATACATTGACCGTTGTATTTAATTTGAATTTTTTCTTCTACATTATTTTGTCTATTACAATATCCGTTACGATTTTTTTATAAAGTGATTTTTTATAAATATATATATATATATTTGCATACATGGATACATTTTGCATACATTGCATACATTAATTTCAGACATTTACCGATTTATTTAGCGTTGCTTTGGATAAGAAACGTTTCCAAAAAATTGTTGAGAAAAATGTAGTTATTGAAGGGGAAAATGTTCAACAAACTGCTATTTCTATTGTAGAAGATGGAGACTTCTTATATAGCGCTTTATCTTAAAGCAATTTCATTATTTTTTCATTGTAATTATCTTAATATGTACTCCGTAGCGAAGCACGGGTATTCAGCTAGCTTAGTTATAAACAGAAATATTTGTATCCCGTTAACAACCTTCCTCTGTATATATATATATATATTATATATATACTATATATAATATATATATATTATATATATTATATATAGATATATATATATTATATATACATATGTATATATAATACTATATATATATATAATATATATATATATATATATATATATTTATATATATTATATCTATATATATATATATATCATATGTATAATATATACTATATATATATATATCTTATATATATATATAATATTATATATATATATCTATATATATATATATATATATATATATATATATTATATATATATAATATATATATATATATATATATATATACACTGCTGGCCACCCAAATTGCAACACCAAGAAAGACAAGGGATATCAGAACAAAATTTATTTTGTAGATAACATGTTGACCAAGTATCAAATGATTAAATTTATAGACTTCTGTGAAGTGTGTTCCTGCCAAATCAGTAGCCAGAGTAGGAGCCATTGTTGGAGATCACCGCTGCCACACGCCTCGGCATTGATTCAAAGAGACTTTGGATGTGTTCTTGGGGTACAGCAGACCAAGCAGCTTCCACACGTTGCCAAAGTTGATCTGCTGTGGCAGCTGGGGATGGAATCTGGGTCAATCGTAGAGCAACCATGGACCACATGTTTTCTATCGGCGAAAGATCCGGAGAGCGAGGTGGCCAGGGAAGCAATTCAATCTGGTTATTGACGAAGAACCGTTGGACAATGCGTGCCACGTGTGGACGCGCATTATCCTGTTGAAATATGGCTGTGGGCAAGCCCTGAAGGTAAGGAAGGACAACTGGCTCCAACACCTCGGAGATGTAGCGCTGGCTGTTTAAAGTACCGGCAATGCGTACTAGAGGTGTGCGAGAGTGATATCCAATACCGCCCATACCATAATACCCGGTGCAGGACCAGTGTGGCGGTGCATAACGCAGCTGTTCAGCATCCTCCTCTTTACGGTGTCTCCAGACTCGAATGCGACCATCGTGGTGTTGCAGACAGAAGCGTGACTCGTCAGTAAAGACAATTTCATTCCATTCTGCCGTCCACAGTCTTCTGTCATCGCACCATTGGCGGCGGAGACGTCTGTGGTTCTGCGTCAAGGGTAGACAAAGCAATGGACGTCTTGCGGACAGACCACTCTGCTGTAAACGGCGTCGAATGGTACGCGCAGACACTGGATGATGCATTACAGACTGCATGTGCTGTGCTATGGTTCGTGATGTGACTGAGCGATCCGTCACTGCCATGCGCACAATTTGCCTCTCATCACGTGAAGTGGTGCGCTGAGGTGGATGCGATCGAACACGCCGGTCCGTCGTACCCTCCTGCATCCAACGATCACATATCCGCATTACAGTTGTTTGGTTTCGTCCAACACGACTACCGATTTCCCTGAAAGATAATCTACAATCTCGGTAGGCCATTATCCTTCCTCTGTCGAACTCGGATACTTGATCAAAAGATGATCGCTGGTTTCGACGAGGCATAATTGATCGTTTTTTTTAAAAAAACCACAAGAAAAACACAATAGCCGAACTTGAAATCGTCGAAATCTCCAGCCTTAAATAGCGCTTTGAAGTGGCGCCACAGGCGCGCGTGATGTGCGTCTGCGCTGAAATTCTAATCATTTGCATATCTCACCTCCACTAATGCATGTTGTAAATTTCATGTTATTTGCATGTTTTCTTCAGGGTGTTGCATTTACAGTGGCCAGCAGTGCGTATATATATACAATATATATATATCTATATATATATATATATATATATATATATATATATAGATATATATACATATATATATATATATATATATACATATATATATATATATATATATATATATATATATATTATATATATATACATATATATATATATATATATATATATATATATATATATATATATATATATATATATATATATATATATATATATATATATATATATATATATAAATTCCTGTTATGTTTTGGAGAAAAAGTTCGGACACTAAAAAAACCAAGGTAAACATGATTACTTTCTACCTGAAGGATATTTTTTTTTTCCTGAAGGTCTTTTAAAGTTTATTGCCGAGATAATGTGAACTCACCCTTCTGCATACAAAATGGTTTCCGTATCGTGACTCGTTAAACAAAACAGAAATGATCTTGGTCATAAGTGAGCCTGTGTATTTCTCTGAACACTAATTTAAAACATAACAAGTTATGAGGCAGTTATGAAGTCTTGAATTTATCACGCGAGGCTGAATTGGAATTAAAAGTTTTGGTTACCTTCATAGCTGTATCTCACAAACGTTTCTACATTTATTCCACCTTTTTGTTAGTTATCCACTGTACTGGAAAAAAATTTGAATTGAATTAAACATATATATTTCACTTATAGTGAAAATATCTCACGGGATTTAATTCTTCAGTTAAAAGAAATCTATAGAATTAACTTCACGGTGAGACCCACTTTCCATACTGAGTCTCTGGAGACCTTTTAAAACGAAATTAACATTGCACCGTTGAATGAAGGTTTTTTTTTAATTTTATTATTTAATTTATTTTATTTTATAGTTGTGATAGTCGTGTACAATTTACAAATGGCTTCAGTTCTTGTTGAAACGACATTTTCAAAAGACAGATTGTGGGCAAGATCTTAGAGATTAATTTGAGGTATTTTTCTAGCATCAGTCGCCTTTCAGGTGTTTTAGTGGTACGTTCTCTATCATTGTAGAGAAAGTTTTTTGCCAATATCTTCTAAGAAAAAGATGTACCATAATCTTATTTCCTTTGCCGGTGACTCCTAATGAAAGAACCATGAATACGTATCATGTGAAACAAAAGTAACACAACGACAATTAAAAAGTTTAAAAATTTTTACTATGCCAGTATTATCTCTGAATCAATCCTATTTTAACTTCATATGTAAGTTCGTAACAATTACTTGTAAAATAATGTGCATATGATTTATCTAGAAGGTTCTAGAAAAACCTAAATATGTACTTACCAGATTCGTTG
>OU015490.1:246522648-246647648 GCA_907164885.2 Dolomedes plantarius
TAACCACTATATTATGTGGGAGGCGAAGTTCATTTTATACTGTAATGTACTTAACCCTTATGGTTCCCGTCACTAGCTTTCAAGGAGGTGGCTCAGGTTCGAATGCCGACTAAGGCATGGACATTCTTTCGTTGTCCCTTCATAAGGAGAAATGGCGGTTCACTTATATGGTGTTTCTGTAACAATGCAGTCAAATAAATCGCGGTGTGGAGTCAGTGAATTACGAAAGACAAGTGCATACCACTTTCAGAAAAAAAAACTCGAGTGCTAAGAACTCCATATGTTTCCTAGCATTTCATAGTAAAATAATCACAACCATATACTCGGCAGAATTTTAAACATTATCAGTTGCAACGTTCAGGTTTCTGCATTTTAGGTACCTCATAGAAATATCCATAGGATAGTTTTCAGATGAGGCAGATATAAGTGTGTTACATATTCCATGTATCAGTGGAAGAATGGGAAGTTTAAAAAAGGCATGTGAGTTAATGAACAATATGGATTTAAGCAATATTAAGCTACACATGTGTTAGCTTACAGGAAAACAAACATAATGAACAAATCTCCTTTGTCAGATAAAGAAATCGTCGGATAGTTCAAAAACTAACATGATTTCAATTTTGATCTTAAACTTTTTTATACTAAGTTTCAATTTGTGTAAGTATTTTCAGTGCAATAATACATAAATACACGTTTCATGAAAAGTATTAATTTAGCTTTTTTGTAAGATTGTTTGACATCGCATTTAGCAATAACATAACACATATTCTATATATATAAAACAGTTCCGTAACTGACTGACTGACTGACTGATTGACTGACTGACTTACATACAACGCACAGACCAAACCGCTGATCTAAAGGGCTGAAATTTGCATGACGATTCTTCTTAAGTCTAGGGGTGGACTAATAAAGATGTTTGAAAAATTATTCATAGATTTTTTAAAATTAACCTTTTAAGTTGTTTTAGTAGCTTTTTTAAGTTTGAATTTAAAATAATAAGTTGAGTGTTATAAAATTTATATCACGAGAAACATCATAAAAATTCCTTTAAAATGAAATCTTTTTCGAATCTTTACCTCAATTTTCTGATTTTTGGTGAATTTTTAAATATTAATTTTTAGAATTTAATTTATTAAATGTTGATCACGTGATTCCATTTCTGGTACTTTAAATTAATTTATCGTTACATGCATGACAACGAAATAGGCAAAAAAAATTTTTTTTCTTGCTAATGCGGCAGACGATTGGACATTATTAAAAAAAATATTAAAATACAGGAAAAGATAAGTTCCTCAAACTGTACTACATTAACTGTCCTATATTCTTTAGCATGTTCTATTAGATTCAATTTGAATATTTTCTTCCACATTATTTTGTCTATAAAAATATCCCCTTACGATTTTTTATAAATATATATATATATATATATATATATAATATATATATATATATATATATTTTACACCAATTGCATACATTGATCGTAGTATTTATTATAAATATATTTTTTTATTTTTGTTTTGGCATTAATTGCATACATTGACCGTTGTTTTAAATTTGAATGTACGCCGTAGCGAAGTGCGAGTTTTCAGCTAGTTATAAAATATAAATGTATAATTAAAAATATTAAAAATTTGCGACTATAGACAATTTAAAGCTTTTTTAAATTGGATAATTCAATACAATATAAATTTACTTCAGAATATCCTCGAGCCTTCCAATTTTTTTAGGAACCCCTCTGTGGGTTCATAACCCATAATTTCCATACCACTGTCTTAAATCACTTATAATTCCAGTGTAGTTGTTATTCGGTGAAAATATTTCCAGAACCTTTGCTCTAAAGGAAAAATACTGCAGACAGTTCAATAAATCTTAATCATGCTGTTGGCTGTTTCGATTTAGCTTACCGGCTGGCGAAAAAAGCATCATTTACCGTCTCTAGTAATATCTTCTCCACAGATAATGTATCAGTCTAGCTTCAAGTAGATCATAATACATTCCAGTGCTAATCCTAATCGGCGATTCTTTTGATTGATGGGGTGACAAGGGATGAGGGATCTACTGGACACTGGTTTTCATGTTAAACCAAGCGTTTCTTGACAGTGTCTTGTAAGCTACAACTATTGATACTTGGCTTCACGTGAGTGACATGCACTCCTGTTTTGTTGGAAGAAACTTCCAAGATATGGTGTCGTTGGAAATCGCACCCTATATCCATATCTGGCGGATATCTTGAAGGGACGTTCCATCTTCTGGCGTAGTTAAGGGGATTGGAGACGCAAATTAAAAAATAAAAAAGTCACCATTTCTCTTTAAGAGGTAAAAAATTATTATTTTTTATTTACATGAATTTCCAAAACTACTACTACATTATAGTACAATTACTACATTAAGTAATCAGTAGAGTTCGTATTCCCCCCCAAAGTGTCTTTATGAAAGATTATTATGAATCTAAAAAACAATTTGAAATTTCAATCGAAATTCTAAAAACGTTTTCACTAATGTTATAAACTACTCTAGGTGTTTTCCCTTCTTAAGTGATTTAGGTTAAATAAACTTTTGCTCTTTCTGAAGGCAAACAATTTTGAAACCTTAACTTTCTAAAATACTGTAATATTATGCTAATAGAGCAGTTGGTTCAGCCCATATACTTTAAAAACTAAACATGCTTTAGATTTTAAATTTTAGCTTTTAAAACAAAATGTTGAATTTTTTATGTAATTTTAGCCGCATAATGTTTATTTCACAAATAAAAATGTAAAGAAAACATCATTATAAAATGGTTATTAAAAAATAAATAAAATTTCGTATACCGAGCAAGCTTAACTCTCTATTTTGTTGTATCTTCTTTAGTCTAGTATGGACATAATTCTTCTACTCAGAGTTTTTAGTTTAACTTTTCTACCCCGATCACTTTAAATTCAGTTTAGTAAACTAACACGTTTAAAAACCAACTAATTCAGTTTAAAAACTAAAAATTCAGTTTAAAACTAACGATTCCCTTTAAAACTAACTTAAACTTTTGGTAAGAATTTTGATTTATATATTTTTATTGAAAGAAAGAGCAGTGTACATACTTAAGCTGAAGAGTCTAGTACTCTGTTTCATTTAATAAGAACTATTTAATGCCGCGGTTTCCAACCTCGGAGGCGCCAAACGTTTTAGTAAAAAAACAATGTTCATACCGTAATATCTATAAATAAACGAATAAACCATAATATCTATAATAGACGAATTTGAGTTGACAACCATCGAAAAAGAAAAATTGATAGAATTGCCATGCGATAGCTCTCTAAACAAAAGTTTCAGAATGAAATCATAATTCAATTTTCGATGAATCTTATTGGAGAGTAGGAATCTTTGTATTGCAAAGCAATGCAAGTGCTTCTACCGTTTGTAACGTCTTATTTATGCGAAACGGGCTTTTCGGCACTGGCTGCTGTGAAAACCAAATATCGAACCAGGTTAATAATCGAAAAAGAGTTACGAGCGGCAATCTCCACATTGCCCCCAAGATTTGATAAACTTTAGGCCAATAAACAGCAACAACCCTCGCATTAAATTTTGATGCGTTAGATGTAGTTTAATTAGTAATTTATTATAAAAATAAATATGCATGTTCGTATTGTTATAGCATAGCAAAATCTTGTTATAATTCTGTTAATTGTAGTTTTCATTTTTTTTGTGTAATAAAGTTACTATTATGTAAAGCGTGTCTATATTATTATATCTATTAAAAGATAGGGAGGCATGGGAAAAAAATTTTTTTTAGGGAGATGCGGAAATTTTTTTTTTTTAGGGAGGCGTAGTAGCATAAAGGTTGGAAACCGCTGATTTAAGGGGATGGTAGACTTTCGAATTTCCAAAAATCGAACAAAAATTTAAATTTTTTTTGGGTGTATCACTATTTTTAAAATATGCAATATTGGAATAAAATGCATTTAAAATATGTAATGAAAAGTAAAATGAAAACTTGGTGGCTTTAGAAAAGTAACTATTTAAGGTATGTGAAAAAATATCTTTTAAATGGCTTTTTATCAAAATGAGTCATTTTGAGATTTCCAAGTTTTTGAAATGATCCTAGCGTTATAATTTTTGAAGAAATTTTATAAAATTTATAATAAAGACTTCTCTTATATAAAGTTATTTATCCATTTCAGGTTTCGACATCATTAAGATTATCAAGTTTAACTGAAGTGTAGAAAGTACAAACATTTCACGAAAATTCAGAGTACGAACTAAAGTATTTCCTAAAAATTAACTATTCATCGAAAGCAAAGAAATTAATATATAATTCAGTTTGAAATGTATTTATAAGTATTATAAAGTAAAATTAAAGGGGGGAGTTAAACATTGGATCGCAAAGAGTATTTTAAAAACATAATAAAATTTCAATTAAAAAAATTTAAATATTATAAAATTCCTAAGGTGTTTGATATAGGTATACTTTAATGAATATATATGCAAAATTTCATACCTCTGAAGTGAAAATTTCAAAAATTGCTTTGTAATGTCCACCATCCTAACCCTCCATGCTAACTTTTCATAAAATTGTATTCAAATTCATTAGACATATTTCAAAGGAACGTGATATTGATTGTTTGAGTAGAGATAACTGTATCTGTGTGATAAAAAAAAAATATGAAATAATTTCAGGGAATCCAATTTTTTAACAAAATTTTTAATACTTATGGGAGATTCTTCAATACCACCTTTTACTTGTGTGCATGTTACTGCATGAAATTCCTAGTGATTTTAAAAATTAAATGCACGCACAATTCCTCATATTTACGAAATATCAAAGGCTACCGATTATAGACATCAAAGGATACGTATCACTATTGAGGCCATAAAATATTAAAGGTTGTCCGGGAAATTGAACCCGAAACCTTCACTCTCTTAGACAGACGAACTCTTCATAAATGAGCCTCAAATAGTATAGTGAAGAATTACAACCACAATTCACGTCACACTATTTCAATATTTTAATTTCTTACTAAATCCATTATGAATATACAATAGTAATGAGAAGTTTCTGCTTAGGAAAATAGTGAATTCATAATTATAAATAAAGTGCATTAAAACTTCAAAAATTCCTTTATATAAGAGTTTCCAGGAACAGGGATATATACTGCAACTCTACTCGCATGGTTTTAAACTTGATTCATCAAAGGCTGTACTAGACTCTCGGAAAATGATATATCCGTACATATTGTCCTAAAGTTCACTATTAAATATAGTATCCCATTCGCTTTACGTAGTTTACCAAGTATTATGAAAATGTTGTTATTGCACACCCCAAAAGACTAGCAGGGCTATATCAGGTCCATAACATTGTACACCCTAAGGAAATCCCGAACCATCAATGGATTGGCAGCTAGATCCCGCATGGAGAGCCCCAGGCAAGCAAGAATATGTGCAGGGGAAGTCCGCTCAGTAGAACACTTGGAGAAGACTTCAAAATACTTAGAACCTTCAGAATATGTCAAGGATCTAAGATGGATGGGAAAAAATAGGCAGCTTCTGTGATCAAAGGCTGGAGCACCAAAGGTAGACTCAGCTCCATTGCCTTCAGGCCTTAGCTGGGCATAATGGAATGGCTTTCACATCTAGGGTGACCCTACCAGGAGTTAAACTTCCGACGTACTTCCACCCATTCCGCCCAGGGACAATCCCTTGCCCCGATGAGGCGACCTGCAGGACTTGAGGGGGGAAGATATATAAAGGTATTATTAGGATAGATACGGGATGGTAACACAGTAAGATTACTTGCCGTGGAGTACATAAAAATGACCAATGAACTTTACCTCTACGATCCATAGTTTTTCGAGAAAAATGCAAGAGAACTGTATGACGTCATATCCGGTGTAGGGAAAAAAAGTTCATTGGAAACAAGAACATCGGTATTTCATCTTGTTTGCAGACGAAGATGTAAAAATGTCCACCGCGGATATCGAGGCATGCACGTCAAGTCGTCGTTTGAATCGTATTTAAAAGGCTGCATCGAGTAACTACCTGTAATCTTCGCATGGTGATGATGATAATCATGAATATTGCGACATGTACTTTATCTTCGGTTAATAAAATGGTAATGCCGAAGTGCTAGGGAGTATGCCCGTCGCTATCCATCACGACCGTCCTCCCGATGCGGAAGTCACCTTCAGGTTGGTCGACAGACTGAGAAATACTGGAAGCGTCGACCCGACACACTACAATCTCCACGATGTTGGTGGAAGAACGCATGCCTCAATATGCGCGGTGGACATTTTGAACATCTTCCTTTGTAAACAAATGCAAATACCGATGTTCATGTTTCCAATAAAGTTTTTCTTTCGCACACCATCATACTTTTCTCTCGCATTTTTTTCGAAAACTATGGGCCGTAGAACGTACAGTTCTTTGGGCATTTTTTATGTACTCCAAGCGAGGAATCTGGCTGTGCAGAGTTTGGGCAGTCTTTATGAAACACCCTGTAGATAAAGATATAAGGGTATTATTTTGATTATAAAAATAATGCCTTTTATTACAATGCCTTGAAAATGTTTAAAATAGTATAACTTCCACAACTTATACGACAACTGTAATCTCAAAATCCCTATAGGCACGCCTAGAAACGCTTTAAAACCGGCAAAAAAATTTGACTGCTGCTTTTCTGAACTAATCTGCTTCACATAGTATCTCCACTATTATAATAAACGCTTTTTTTTCGTTACATTAAAAAATAAGTTTTTAAAACAGTCTTCCTTCTGTAACTAGCCCCACAACTGGAATTCCAGCTAGATCTTAACGACCAGCTTTAGTTTCGAACTTAAGATCACGTTCCCGTGAAAAGAAAGTTCACAGATCAAGAATATATTAAAGGTTATTATAAAATATAATTCAACACTCTCAAGGTTATTATATTTTATAATAACCTTGAGAGTGTTTTAAATACCAGAATTTATAATTTTTAAACATAAAAATCTAATCACTCTTATTTCATAGTTGCATAACATAACAGATGACTAGCACATTTAAATAAGGCTTATAAATTCATTAACGTAAAAATAACAACCCTCCCTTACCCCTTTAAAATTATCCACCCCGGAATTACCATCGATAAACCTACAATTTTTATCAGTGAAAGTGTTGAGCAATTAACTTTTCACGGAGATTACGCTGACCTTTTTAATACTTTTCCTTAAAAACACGACTTTTTGAATTGCGTTTTAAAAAACCAGCAAAAAAAAATTGTACTAATTTCATTCAATATATTCAGCGAAAAAGAGGATTAAATTACTTTATGACTTTCAGATATGTTCGGAGAAATAAATTTGCACGATTGAAAAGGCTTTCGCATTAATGACTTGGAATGAATAAAAAGATTTTTAATGTAAGTTGCCGGAAACACATTAGTACGATCTCATTTTTTGATGTATGCTCTTTTTATAATAAGCGTAAGGAAAGTCAGTGGAAAAAATATTTTTTGTTTCTCTCGTTAAAGTATGGATTCATTAATCTCCAAATTTCCTACATAAGTATTTTCATTAAGAGTTCAGTATCTTGTGTTGGATGTTGAACAAATTCATAGTGTAAACCAGGGTGTCCGAAAGATCCTTATAAAGAAATATTAATGATATATTTAAAATATTAAGAAATACTTTCTGTTAATATATCACATTTGACACTGCAATATTTTCTACTTAAACATGTCCATTTTATTGACTAATACGTCCGTTTAATTTTATTTTCCCTAATTTAAACAAATACCTTATTCTTATGTTTTATATTACTTTATTTTTGGTGCGTTTATATTTCTTTAGGCTAGAATTATTTATGAAAAAGTGTAAACTTTGAAAAATACAATTTGCTAGTGCTTTGGTAATATATACGTACGTAGAAATCTAGTGTTAGACGTATGTTTTGAGAAAAGTTTTTTTTTAGACACTGAGCTAGAATAGCAAATCGATTAATGGACTGTGACAACCAGCTTGTTCTGTGTTTTATTTCCTCAATTGGGTTTTTGTTACTTTTTCACCTGTTGATTTACTTCCTGGGTTTCTATTGCTCATATCAGAGTTCAGTGGTGGCGTCTCGGTTCTAAATTGCATATAAACCAATTACCGTATTGATCCACTTCAAGCCTTATTTTCCCTACCTAATAAGAATTTGTCAGGTGACAAATGCCTCCCCTACTGATAAAAAATTCAAATCTAGGAAATAGAGTTTCACCATCTTTCAGATTACAAAATGCACCCTATTTAAATTTTAGTAATATATGAGATACCATATAAAGACAAAAAAAATGTATCCTATTCTATCGTAAGACATTTACTTGAATTCACGCAGGCTAAAACAATTCCAGTAGAAAGTAGCCCCATAAATAATATAAACAGCTAGAATATGTAAAAATGTAGCGTTTACGTTTAGTTACGAGTTGTCATGGTTAGCACCTAACCAGCAACGTGAGTATTTAGGCTTGGTTGAGGATTTGTGTTTCTGCCCGTTTCAGCATCAATTTTACAAGAGTACATATTTTACAATCCCTCTCTATGTGGAATCTACAGCTATATCAGTTCACAGCTTTACGTCATGTCGAACTTGTTTGGCAGGGAAAATATACGGAGTGATAACTATGCGTGAGCCTTGGGAAATAAACTAAGATCATTATAAAATTTATCTTACTTCATTTTCTTGGATCTTACAAAAATGAGCAATTATTATCAAATCTGAGAAAAACATTTTAATCTTAAAGGATGCGTTTCATTACCTTTGAGATGATGAAATGTACTCTTTAAGATTTAAATGCTGTACAAGAGATGATACAAGGAGAAGCTTCCAAGAGGAATTTATAGACAATCCACGCGCTTGAAGATTAATTGAGGAGAAAAATGAAAATGCCCCCATAATAGATATAGACTGAGGGAGAAGGAGAGGATGAAGACGTGAAAGTTTATCTTATGTACAATTGTCCACTTTGTCATGCGACTTGGATAAGCAGCAAAGCGAGAAGTTAGGGCAAGTTACAGATCTTTTGTGTTGTTTGTTAAGTTCCGTTCTTTATATCAGTTTGTAGGGTTCGCGTGTGGATCATAGCAAATTTCGGTAGCCGCGCTGTACATGCCAGCCAAAGTGAGTTCGGCGCGATGTTGATCTATTAAAGGGCACACGCTGAGTTGGCAAAAGCCCAAGACTGGAGTAGCGATACGGAGATAGCGAGGCAAGCTTGATGGAAAGGTGATAGCGGGTGTTTAACTGATAGAGCGTGTATTGGTATTTAGCGAGGGGGCTGCACGACTTCGAGAATTAGCTCAGAGCCGAGGTGTACGTGTATTGTTAGTAAATGCTACTCTGCCTGAGGGATCATTGCGACCTTTAGTTTTCTTAGTACCGCGGGTTTGCGGTACTGTTGTGTATTATGTTGGAAGCCCCCAGTCTGTATATGTTAGTCTGCCTCTACGTAGAGAATAAAGGAGTTATTCTAGAGTACCCTCGTACTTTATAATGTGCCTGACCGTTAGAGATAAAAAGAAAGAAAAGAACCACATAAGTTGACGAGATTGTGTCTTACCATTTGATGGCATACTCCTTGTAGGCCTTAAAGTTTTCTTTTCAGCCTATGTCAGGACAGGTTTTGTGATCATTTTCAAGTTTCAAGTTGTCATGCTACTTGCTAAATAATAATTGCCAGTAGTTATATTTTGGCGAAGCTTGTCTCTCTAGGTACCTTACACCATTAAACCCCAACCAACCAACCCAAACCAACCAACCAACCAACCAACCAGTAGCTATATTTAGTTGCAGACTCTCTGCTGTGTTTAAATCCGTTCCTTATATCAATTGTACATGAGTGTACCTTACCTTTTGAGGCCACACATCTTGAAGGTCGTGAAGTAGAAGTGCAAGTTTGTCTCCCTTTACGAGTGCTAGGTGGTCATGCTACTTACTAAACAGCAAATCTTTCTGGCTTTGCTTTAAATCTTTTCTTGGTTTCAGTTATACAAGGAGGGCTTTAGCGTTTGGCATAGTACGTAAATAATTGTTTTATGCAATTTTGTGGCACATATTATTTATGGAAATATGGACATGACCTTACAAATATGAATATATTACGTATAACACCTAAGAATGTATATAACTAACGACCTTATGGGATTTTACTGAGTTTTAACAAACGAGATTATAGAGTTTTCTGTTACTTATTCTCTGTTTGAATAGCAACTTCGACGGATTATTCTATCATCTAGCTTAATGTTCTAGGTGTCCAAAAACGTCTGATTTAGACTCTTTCTCTATAAAATCGAGGGAATGGAATAAAAAGTTTAAAAAAATTTAACTTAAAGTTGGTATAGTATAAATCCGTTTCAAATCACTTAGTTAAATTCGTAACCTAATATAATAAAATGATCTGAAAGAGAAAACCTAGACTACTATGGAAATAAATATGAGCTTTCAGTGTTCATGTAAATTCATCTAAGCATAAATGAAAACATGTAATAAAAAATGGAAAATGATAAAATTATAACCTTAAGCACAGAATATGAAAGTGACAGAGCATTTTTTCTGTCGCAACCCAGTTTTTCAAGTAAGCAGATTATATATCACCAACTCCCCCACATTTGCATGAAAGGCATTACGAGAGCATTGAAAATTATATAACCGCGGTGGGACTCCCTTAAAAAACCTTGTTACTAGCTCTTCAATTGAATTTATTTTTCACCCTTAGATACTATGCCCACGCAAAATCTATCATGGGGATAAAGGGAATGAATTATGAAGTACCTCAGAAACTCCATTTAACAAAGAGAATATTATAATATTAATATATATATATATATATATATATTATAAATATATATATATATATATATATGTATATATGTAGATATGTATATATGTATATATGTATTTATATATATATAGTAGTATATATATATATTATATATATATATATATATATATATATATATATATTATATATGATATATATTATATATATATATATTAATATATATTAAATTTAAAGAAAAATTTAAATACCTCCATAAAGTTCGTTTCTTCATTACTAAAGTAGTGAAGCAGAGGGGGACCCCCAAAGAAGTTTTGCCCCTGGCCCCAGTTAGGCTAAAGTCGGGCCCTGATGAGGGCTAATTAGACCGGGACGCATATTCCCATTCCTTACATGAATTCACGCCATTACATCGTTTGGTGGCTGCTGATTGGTCAATTGAGTATTTGTGCATTTGGTGCGCTGATGCTTATGAAAGCATGTCTGTTTTTCAAGAATCAAACTTCCCCACTATTTTTGAACGAAATTAGAATCTATTCAAATAATAGTATCGTAGTACGCAGTACGTTTCAAAATTTAACAGATTGCAGTAAATGGGTCAAGCATTGGGGAATTGACAAATTACGCAGTGGAAATCAAGATCGTCAATCCATCTGGTACCCGTTTTGTTTGCTCGTAAGTATTACTTTGTATATTATTAAGTTGTTTTATTATTCAAATATAATTTTCTTCTTATACGTTTAAAATAATAAAATGTGCTCTTTAATGACAAGGAACGTTGATTATTTCAATTGTTTTTTTTATTAAGTGGCGCCATCTGTAATGTTAAAGCAAAAGCATAGCATTCATGTATACATTAACATGACAAGACTATTTGTATATAAAATTTTTTTTGACTGAAATTCTTTCATAGTTCCATGTAAGTAAGCATTTAATCAAAATTTCTATTTAATCAATTTGCATGATTTCTGATTATATTTATGTAATATTAAATTTTAAATTATGCTGATGTAGAGGTTTGATGTGTATGCGATACAGTTCAATAGAAACTGATTGATACAACTAATTAATTGAAGCAAAACTTCTCATGCATGAATTTTATAAGAGAATATAACGAATATTTAAATGAAAGAAGTTAGGTTTTATTCTCTAAAAGTATAGAACCAAATTTTTCTATTAAATAACCGATTATTATTATTATCAACATCCATATATTTTCCAATTTTCTTGTACTTTTAATTTTGATTTTACTAATTTTATGTTTCTCTATCTCAATTGTAGCAAAATATTTGTTTGTCATCACAGTGCTTTTATGAAAATATCACCTGATGTAAATAAAAGAAGTTTCTCGAAAAATTCAGGCTGCCAAGCTACAATCAGCCTAATGCAAAACGGCATTAAATTACATATTTGTGCATTATAAATTTATGCATTTGTACAATAAAGTCACTTATTTTCAGTCTATTTTTGGTAATTTTTAGAAGAGTATTTATAGTTTTTATTTTTTAAGAGTAAGGTTAAAAAAAATAAAGCTTGCAAAACAGCAAAAAATATATTATATGCATCTTGCAATTAAGATTTTAATTTAAAAAAAACAATTTTTTTAAAATTTATTCACATTTAAATTTAAAAATAAATAAATAAAGCTTTCATTTTCTTTTAGTTCAACATTTAAATTTAAGAAAAAAGTCAATTTTGAGTAATATTTACTCTACATTATTCTACTCCTAAAATTTTACGGTGAAGTTATTACGGAAATTGGTAATTTCTTAAAATTTTCCACGCACAAAAAAGAAATATGAAGACATGTATGGCGAAAATTTCTTTTACAAATAGCTTGTCACTTTAAATTACTTTTACATTAATAGGTGGCACCACTTAAAAAAAATTCACGTTCCTTGTAAAATATGGCGTAAAAATATATATAAAAATGAAAGCAACTAGGAAATAGATTTTATCTAATTTAAAATACGCTTAGGATCAAATATTATGCAATATCGAAATGAAAGCAACTAAGAAATATATTTTAGGCAATTTATCTCATTTAAAATGCGCTTAGGTCAAACAATACCCATGGCAATTATCGATGCAACTCAATTGACCAATCAGCAGCCTCCAAACGATGTAATGGCGTGAATTCATGTAAGGAAATGAGAATATGCGACCGGGACCTACAGTTTGAAGCGATTCTGAACGTCTAGAAAAATCTATGCCAACAGTTCGGATCGTTTTGTGGCACTCAGAAGTCACCCCCCCCAGGATCAGAACCGAATGTCAGCGTCCTAGCCATTTAGCCATTACCTGGCCAAGCGGAAATGCCAAAAATGCCCTCATCTTATAGAGTCCATGCCAAAGGGGAATCGCAGCAGAATCGGACAGCAAAAAGTGACCCAACGATTCACTGAGTAAGGGGCCATAGTAAGTTTGGCAATTCAGTGGTGAGTGTGCGCGCGTGTGTCTATGAATGTACATATATCTGAAACTGCATAAAATGAGAGGAAATAGTTACATAAAAAATGAAAAATCGGAATTACCCTGCATAAGATCAGTTTAGGAATTTAAACATAATAAATGTAGATTCACATATTTTGCTATCATATAAAGCATATCCGTCATTCTTTTCTGCACTGTTTTCTTACGAGAATTGATTTTTGTCGGAAAAATATTTAACTCTTTAATGAAGAGAATATATGAATGCCCAAGACCTTCAAAACTCATTAGATGTCATGCAAAAAATTGTAAAATGCAAAAATTGTATTTGAAAAAAGTGTCAGTATTTATCCACCGAAAAAACTGTGTTGTAAAGATTTTTATTTTTTTGTAAAAATTAGGATTAATTTTCATATTAATGATACCCTAAATCAACTCATTACTAAAATTTCTGTGGAAAAAACCTCAAATGGATATTCATTACATTCATTACATGAATTTTCTGTAATTATTGAATAAGAGTTGATATATATATGTATATATATATATATATATATATATATACATTTTGATTTAGTATATACAGTAAAACCTCGTTTATCCGGATTAAATGGATCCCTAGGCAGTCCGGATAATCGAAAACCTGGAAAATCCGCGTAATATGGGTAATAAGCAAACAAAATACTAAGCGACTTACCGTTTATTACAATAAAAACAATTATGTTTTGTAACAAAATTGCATAGTATGTTTACAAGACATTAAAAATATAAAAAAAACTTTTCTGAGTCAATCCACGTCCAATGCCCTGTGACATTCTAGTAAAGCTTTCTTAAACTCAACAAAAAGCATTTTATTACCATAATTATTGTACAATGCTATGAAGGAACTGTACATTGAATCAAACTAAAAAGCGAATTATTTGCGTACTTATAGTTATGTTCTTGCTATCACAGTTGAAAGTTATTATCTAATGTGAACATTAAATTAAAAAAAAAGTGTCTAACAAATCTGATCCGGATTATCCGGAGATCTGGATAAATGCGGGCCGGATAAACGAGGGTTTTACTGTAATACTGAAAACATGAATAAATTGGTAATGTACAGTTTTGGGGTATTGTAAGAGAGTGCCTATGAAGTGTTCGTGTAAAGTACACATAGAAGAGACAGATTTCAAACAAAACATTTTATTTTCAAAAATGCTTTCAACCACTACATTATTACAGCTGAAAAATGGAAATCAACACTTTGCGAAAAATAAAGACATTGCATTATATATGAATATTTACAGCCATTGGTGCATTTAAAATTGAAACAATCTGATGCTTATATAGATATAGAATAAGTGGAGGAAAGGAAAAGTAGGTCATCATTACATCTTGTCAGTATAAAAAAGATCAGAAATATTCGCTTACAAAAATGGAAAAGTTTTATGTGTTTATATTTAATAACAAATTAAAAAAAAATTCTTAAAACTTGGAAATGTATATCTCTGCAATTAAAATCCACACTTTCAAGAATAAGCCACTTAAAACTGAATTATTTGAATAATGTGAATTTAATAATTTTTGATATATAAGTTCTGGGTGCACAAATGTGTAACATTATTATATATTGTTTATTTCTAGTTTATGTAATCAGAATAGTAACTCATTCAAAAATGTATTAATATTTTTTTCTATGACTGTGATGTGCGCAACAGATATAATTAAATTTAAATCGGAATCAGGATGAGAAAATTTTTATGAGCTTAGAAATTTGATGATGTCGGAATATTGCGGAGAAAATTAAAAGCTTTCAAAATGAATCCCTTTTAATGTTTTGAAATCCAGAAATTTCTCTCTAAATGAAATAGAATTTATTTATTTTTAAATGATAATTCATTGAATATGGTTAAAAAGTATGAATTATAACAAACCCGTGACTCGTTTATCTATAATTGAAAGAGAGTGGAATAAAGCTAGCTTCAGTATTGCTCGAATTATTTATTCTGAAATAACTAATTAAATATCTTATTTATGTTTAAATTAATGCAACAATTGGATATGATTATTTTGTATTTTCATAGCAGTCAACGAATGCTTAATAACACAATTTCTATGCTCAAGAACGAAAGCTATTTTTGTTTCATTTGATACTTTTGAAAACACTCCAATATTTAATTTTTGTCATCGGCATCTGCGCCAAATAAAACTATATTAGACATCAAATATTTTCTACAAGGAGGTATAATTATTTAAATTGTTATTATTATTTAAATTGCTCCAAATATTTTGTATAAGGTCATTAGTTTGTCTAATATTTTAAATTTCCTCTTTGCATCTTCATAAAGAAGACAATATTTAAAGCACTGAAACAAGCGTCTATGTAGTCGTTTCCATAAAAAATGGTGGTTTATTTCTTTTATTTTCCTGTTTTGAAGGTTTTCTGAAATTTTCCTGAAAACAGGTTTACCATAAATAGAAGATTCCTCTTTCAGCCGATTTTTTTTATCATTGAAATTTGAAATCAATTATTATTTTTTATTTTAATGGTCTAAGTTAAATGACACCACTAACAGTATGGAATATAATCTAAAATACCATTTGCAGATTTTTAAGGAACTGACTTTATTTTTCCTGTTCATTTTGTTACGGAATCTGAGTACAACCCCTCAGTTGTGCACAATCATTTCTATGTTGAACTATAAAGAAACTAATTCGGAGTTTTCAAACTAGAATGACTTTTAGCTCCAATTTCTAGAAATGCATGCTTTTACTTATACTTCACAAAATAAAATGTGTTCCCACGTGTTCCTCATGTCAGTCTTGAAAATTAGCATTTTACAGCAAAATTTTTAGATCTAAACGCTAATGTTTTTTATCCATCAGTAATATAGTTGACGTTTATGCTGAAAAGGATATTTTTATTTTAGGGCTTCATCCAATTTTTTTACAGTACTGAAACAAACGTACTGCTGAAACACAGTGCTAATCAAGCAAGTGTGATATTGTGCACAGTTTTTCTAGAAAGTAACATAAATCATTTTCTATGCTTGCAAAATATTATGTTCTTTTTCTGTTAACTTTAGTGTATTTGATACGACTATTTTTCCTCATTAATTTTCTTATGTGTATTTAATGAAATTTTGAGAATTCTTAATACACAAACAGTATGCTCACATTTTGCAACAGAAAACAAATGCGAAATTATTTAATTCAAATTTCTGTTTTACCCTTTGGCTTCATTTAGTATTAAAAAATTGTATTTATAGTTCACCTTGACACTTGCTATTTTTAAATTATTCCTTAAATATCTGCTTCGAAACAGCGAAACATATAAGTTACATCTCTAATGGTAATGAAATAAATTTTTTGAAATTTGAGTACGAGGAAATTTTGGTATGTCATGAATTAAAACCACATAAAATTAAACGACGTACTCAGTGTTTAAACTCAACCCTTTATGAAAACAACAGCCTGATCCTTTAGACTGGAGAAAGTTTACAACACAATAATCTACTCTAAACAACCGTGCATAGAGGAAGAAAATTTGTTTTACCTGAAACATTTCAACACTCTCCCTTGAATTACGAATTTATGCAGTTGTGAGTTTTGCTCTCGAAGACGAATGAATCTACATGCTGTTGAAAGACGTTGAACTGTTGTTCTTCAATTTTATGTAAGTTTTGTCCTTAATTTAGCCGGTGTCTTTACAATTTTTTTTAAATTCTTACTTCTTTGAAAATATATTTAACTATTCTCTGTATTATATTTACAAACTTATGAAGTAATCTATTAAAACAATTCGATTATTAATCAAACCGGAAACGTTTTTATTGAATAAGAAAATTAACAATGATCTATTAAGGCGCTTCCGGAGAACTTATGTAGTAATTCATGCCTCTATTCTTAGTGGTTATTTTAGAAAGTTTTCAGACTTAACTTCAAATTTACTAAATCGTTACACAGGTTGTGAAATACATGTATTTTGCTTATTTAATTCATCATATAATTTGTTTTTGTAGTTAGTTTTTTCGCATATATGTATCTTTATATATAAAGCTAAGATCTTTAATTTTATACATCTATTTATTTTGCATTCCTAACTATGCCGTTAAAAGGCATTTAAGTTTCTATAATCTAAAGAGCTTCAGCAAATTATTCCAGCTAATCATGGGCTGTGTTAAAAAATATTTCTCACACACTCTGAACTTAAAGGAATGAAATGTTTATAGCATGATATGTGAAATAGTACGGAAGCAGCGGAAGAATTTATAAAAACTTCAAACTACTGACCTCGTTATTAGCGCAAAAAACCGCAAACTAAAATGATTTGTAGGTTAATATATCTGCAACAAAAGACTCTTGCTGATCTATCCACTAAGTTAAAGTGCTTTACTCGTGCATCGAAAATCGCTGCCACGAGACATTAATTTGCGCTTGAAAAATTCTCAATCGCAATTTATAAATAAAGTTACTGCCTCTCTCTCTCCTTCGCCGCTCGCATATATGCTTGTACGTTTCAAAGTTTCAAACGAGACTGAAATCGCAATATTGGTCCGTTTGATTGGTCCATTTTACCACGTGGTTTGTTCTGTCATGACCGCTATTTATGTCATATAATCACTTTCAATTTCTGTTGCGAATGAAAATGGTTTTGAAAGGCCTTCTAATCTGTTTTCCCTTGCACAATTTTCCTTTTGCAAGAGCAGCAACTGTTGCAGATAAATTAGGATTTTAGTGTTCGTCAACGTTCTGAAAAAAGATTCTACAGCTCTCTTCGACAGTTTTTCGACTGAAGGCTGCCTCGCACGCAGGCACATATTTTAAGCGCAGCCTCTGCTCTGTAATTTCTCCAGGGTTACATAAATGCAAGATTGGAATTCGCAGGTTTAAACCCATCCAGAACCTGAAGCAATGTATTTTACGTTACGACTACTACAAAACGGGGAACTACCGTGAAAAGCAAAACATAAACTATTGGAAAATTGTGAACTAGAGAATTCCGTTATACAAGAGATCAGCTAATCACTGGTAACATTACTGTGAGTAGACATCCTTTTTTGGCGACAAAGAGATAATATGAGATATATAGGGCGGTGGCACTTGTGCAGTGTTGAAACGTGTTTTGCTCATACCATACGTTTTTGTCAGTTCATGACGTAAGAGTTCTACGTCATACATTGCGTCAAAATTATGAGGGCGATGAGTAACCAGAGAGTCCATCCCCATTTGACGTTAGGAGATCCATTGCAACCATCTTCTTGGCAGCAAAAAAACTCGGAAAGTTCATGGACTGCAAAAGGAAAGGCAAGTATGAGATTTTTATCATCTTTTGGAAATTAAAAATTTACTGAATTGTTGCAAAGAGAGAAGTTAGGCTGTTGCATTTGTAGGCTATACTTCACAAAAATATAAGAAATGTTTCGAGCTCATCGAGGAATGTTTAATTATTTGTAGATTTATTGTTGAAATTTTTAGCCCTAACTGAGCTGCTTGTTTCTAGCTCAGTTAGGGCCTGTTCACGTAGAATCCGTCAGCGTTACTCTTATTGACATATTTTAAAACAATAACAGGCCTTAAAAATTTCGTGGCAAATCGTTTGGGTTTGTAATTGGTTAAATATATTTTAATACAAATAACGCTGACGCTGGTGGATTCTTTCTGAACAGGTCCTTTGTCACCGAATGCGAGCGTTTGAAAGAATGCGTGAGTTTTTCTTATTTTCAAAATTAAAGATAATTTTGGGTTATTTTACCAAAAAATAACCCATTGGCCTCAAACGGCATGCCACCAAATATTTCTTAAAGGTTGCATCCTTTTCTTTAAATCACGAAAAATTTTCTTCTCTATTTCTTTTGATCATGGAATACAAAAGTTAAGTTTAAAACCAGGCAAAACGTAGAACATCTTTTTGTTTTTTTTCTCAAAATACATTGACCCCGTTTCAAGTACAGTTTACCCGTTAACCCCAAATGCTGTACCATCGAACTTTTCTTAAATGCCTGGATCCTCCTCTTTCAAACGAGTATTTGTTTGCTTCTAGCTCAACTAGTAATCGAAAACGACCATTTCAATGAAGGCGGCTTTTTTTCTACCGGTTCTTCCAAAAGTCGTCACTTCCGTTTCATCTTTCCGATGGATACCCGCTCTTCTATTTGTCTCTAACTCAATTAGTCGCTGAAAACAAGCGCTTATTCATAAAATGTTACATAAAAGCAATTTTGAGTAATGCAACATATTTTAAGCAACGAAGATACAAAAATGTTTTTCAAAATAATTTCACATATTAATTTTCGTAAATCTTTAAATAATAAATTCCATTCTTAGGCAAAAAAATATTTTCCCAAATCAATCATGACATAACTTTTTAATTAAACTAATGACTGCAAATTAATTTAGGTTTGCGTGAAAAAAAATTCTTACTGGCTGAAAAGGAATTCTCTTTTGAAAAGCCGCCAAGATTCGACTTTGCGATTGATAGTATTTTAAAATGCGCCAACAATTTCGTATCTAGCTCTGCATTAATTCTTCATCCGTTGAGGGTAATCAGTTAAAAGTGGGGAAATTCTGCTATTGAAAACAGAAACGCGTTTTACTCTAAATCATTGGGAAAGGAATGGGGAATCGACAAACTGTCAACCGTTGAGATTTTTCTGTTCTGTAATATTTCTTAGATCGACTCTCTAGCTTTAAAGTTTGTTGTTTAGTTTCTAAAACAGTCATTCCCAACCGATGTGCCGCTGCAATCTAGGATGCCGAATAGTCGACGAAGGATGCCGCAAGATATTTTTCGTAATAAACAAAAAAAAAATTAGTAGGGTCCAATAAAAACTATTAATTTGGTATCAAGCATTTGTGCTCTAAACATCAATTTTATGTCTCCCATTAACAAAACAAAAATATTCTTAGTGGTTTCCATTTCAGTCCACTACTATAAGACTACACTGAATCCCATGGTTATTTTTGAAACTGTAATAATATTCTTACGAATTTTAAGAGTCTATGGTAATCTAGCCAAATTTGAGAGCTATCGCCAAATTGTCAATAAGTCCTTATCGCCTAACTGAGAGTTATCCCACTTCTGACACCAAAATTGTTCAATTTCCTGGGTTCGTTAGGATTGAATAAAATCTCTTCAGAAACTGCACACAAAGTAAAATTTATTATTCATTAAATTCTTAAAGAGCATGCACAAATTCAAACAGAAAACACGTAACAACTGTCTTCTGTACAGCATAAAACTCTAAAAACCCACGTCAGGATACCAAAGTCTTCAATACAATACACGCCTAACGCACGTTCAACTCATTCAATTCTCAGTAGAAAAGAACTGAGTTCCAATGCCAATGTCAGATATATTTATAGACTTTCAAATCGCCTCTTATCGGTCAGTCAGCTAGATGTCACTTGAAGCTTCCAGAAAGGTATAGACGGTATCACCAAATTTGGCGACCAAAATAAGTCACCAAATCCATCGCCAATTTGGCGGTAACTCTCATATTTGGCTAGATTACCATAGACTCGTAAAATTCGTAACAATATATTCTACTCTGGTGTTTGTTACTTATATCTGTGAATAAAAAATTAAATCAGCAATGGAGTAAGTATTTTTTGGAACTTAAATTCGACATGTTCCTGATATGAACTCCGCTTTGACTTAATATTTAAAAAAATTGAAAAACTCGGAACTAAAATTCTAACAAGGGTGCCCCGAGTTTCTAATTTCATTCCCTGGGGTGCCACAAACGTGAAATGGTTCATAATCCTCGATCTACGAGTAAAATATCATTTTAAGTATACCTCTATTTGTCTTGAATTCTATTGGGTTGTCCGGAATCTACTTTTGGTTTGAACTGAGACTGGTGATGGAAAATAAAACGCCCGACTGAAGTTGATTGTCACGTAACTCTACGTGACATTGCTGAGAGTCTAATTTTGTTCAAAACAACCATTGATGACTATTTGAAATAGCTTAGTTACGAAAAAATGCTTGATGTTTGGCTACCACATGAACTTAAAGAAATTCGTTTAACACAACGTATCAGCCTATGGGATTTTCTTTTGAAACGTAATCAAAATAAACCATCTTTGAAACGATTGATGAAAAATGGATAGTTTATAGTAACACTGAATGCAAAAGGTCACGATCCAATCCTGGTGCGCCAGCTGAAAGAACATTCAAATGTGATATTCATCAAAAGAAGGTCTTGTTATCAGTTTGGTAGGATTATAAAGGAATTGATTATTTTCAGCTTTTACCAAGGGACGAAACTATCAATTCCAATGTGTGCTATGCAATAATATTGCCAGGTAAAATCTTCAATTCAGATAACAGTGTTAAATGTCACTCGGAAGATGTTTTCGCAGAAAATGATCAGAGGTTTGCTGAAGGTGAAATCATAGAATTTCCTGGAAAATGTCAAAAAGTTATTTACCAAAATGGTGAATACACTACTGATTAAAGTTATTTCTTTTATAAAAAATTGTTTTTAATTTTAATGGAAAAACCGAAATTACTTTCCGGACAACCCAATAGTATACTCGTCTCCTTTGCGTTATCTTAAATATAGTTAAACATTAATGTACTATAAATTATTACTGATAGCGTTACTAGATAGGTCTTCCTAACCTCGTAAGTACATATTTAGCATCCCTTTTGCACCAAAAGCACTAGAAATTTGGTTTATTTCAACGTCCCAGCATTTCCTTGGAACAAATGAACAGCGTTGGTTCTATTTGGGATAAATCCAGTACTGCAGCAATATTATTATTCGATTTGTGTATTGTGCAGCCACAGAATTTAGAATGGTAAGAAACTCATTCTTTCATCACATGGGTTCGGATCCCAGTTAATCATGTAAGTTACTCTTCTGTCTTTTCATAAGAAGTTAAGTTTGTTCAAGTACGGATGCTAAAGCAGTCAAACTGAAAAAAAAAACTTAGTTGTTTTTATGGGAAAATGTCTTCAGGATAATTACCGAATGTGCTGAAAAAAAAAAGAACTGCGTTAGCTTAAGAGTCTTATTGTTTTATCTTAATCTTCTAAAAACTTCGGATCATTCCTTAAACACACGCAAAAGAATATAAAATTTATTTTTTATCCATGCTAGTAGAAAAGCTTTTAATATAATTCTTAATAACTTCAGTCTTTTTAAGCGTAAGAAATGCTGTAATAATCTCAAGCAACCAAAAAAAACCTATTACGTACAATTTTTTGGATACACATTAAACTCTGCAGCATTAAGTAAATTCAAACCCAGAAAAATTAAGTAAGTTTCGTTTAATTAAAACGGGGATAAAACTGCAAACATATCCGACAGCAGGTAAATTATTGTTTGAGTATAATTGCGAGTGAAAACGTTTTAAAATTTTGTGAGATATGTGGAAATACAAACACATACAAACTTTATTAAATTTCATAAGAGAAAATTAGACTTACTTCCTGATTTGCATTCCTGAACACAGTCTCTAACGATTATTCCTTTATTTAAGTATTTCTGAAAAAGAAAGAAAAGAAATTGAAAAGTTTAAAGTTCAAAAAGTAAATATTTGAGAAAGGGAAGTCCCAGAAGTGTATTACCTGGAAAATATATCGCTTGCTTGAAAGTATTATATTTACTGGACTAGATTTTTAAAGTATGAAAAAATAAGGCTCAAAATATATGGTAGAGTTTACTGCTTTAGAAAAAATTTAAATGATTGGAAAATTTTAATAATTTTTGCAAACTGTAATTTACACGCGTAACTTACATATGAATATACTTACGGTGAAAAATAAAGGATAACACGATGAGGATTAAGGAAAGAATTTTAGTATTTTTAAAATGAAAAATATATTAAAAGCGGTAATACATTCTTTTAAATAATAACATATTCTAATTATATTTTAATGCTGATTCTGACTATGTATATTTGGTTAAATGATTATTTAGTAATATACACACTTAAAAATTATGTATGGTTTAGATTAAATTTTTGATTTATGCAATTACAGTAGATTATGCAAAAAACAAATCGTTCATTATCCTTTTAAATTGTTTTTAGCTATATACAAATATATTTAAAGTGAAAAATAAATGATAACAGGCCGAAGATTAAGAAAAGAATTTTCGAAATTTTAAAATTTAAAATATGTATTTAAAATGATAATATATTGCTTTAAATAGCAAAAATGTTTAACTAAAATTTTAACACCGATTTTGGCTATATAAATTTGGTTTATTTTGTATTTAGCTACGCACATTCCAAAATATTGTTTATAATCTTGATTAAATTTTCGTTTATGCAGTTACAATAGAGCACACAGATTATAAATCATTCATTATATGTTAAATCATTTTCATATAATTTTTAACAGCTTGAAAGTAATATAATACGTACATTTTCTAATTCATATTAAGTTACTATTAAAATTTACAGTTATCTCTATTCTAAAAAAAAGTAACTGGCGCCGCGGCCGCCGCTGTCAAAAGCTTGTCACGCTATCTCCTCCGAAACCGCTGGGGGTATGGGGTCGAGACCGATACCAATAGATGCAGAAAAATGCGGGGAAGAAAATAAGACATGTCTCATCTTCGTCGGACTTTAAGTTTTTTTTTTTATATTTTATATTTTGTGGGAAAATATTGAATTTTTCATGTTCAGATTACGATAACTCGCCAAAAATTAATCGTAGAATTTTGATCTTTTTACAGTCTGAGACTACAGATATTTCTCCTTCAAACAAGACCTCATTTGTTTAAAAATAATTTAAAACAGACTAATATTTTCATCAAAATATTAAACCCACTTTTTCGAGAATTATCGTCACATATCTGGATGTAATATCGAGGCTCCTCGAGTTTTTATCTTACAAAGAAAATATTTACATCATCTGGAAGATGAAAGCTTTTTTATTCATATAAACCTCATTTCATGTCTCTATCTTAAAATTTCGATTTTAATTGAATTTTAAAGCTGAAACAGGGATTCCCCTTCAACATTAAATGGATGGCAGCTGTTGCATTGCCCGAGAATCACCCCTATGTATATCGCTATTAGCAACGTATTCCTTCAACTTGCTGTGCCATGATTGGCGCTGTGCTTGAGCGCGCTGCTCGTATGCGATAGTCCCCAGTTCGATCCCGGTGGACGCTCATTTTTACTAATTATTCTAAATATTTGAATTTTATTCTTTTAATTCTTATTATATTTTTTATTTTACTTATCTGAAGAGGGCTTAATTTTTATTTTACTGCTGAGCACATATTTTCTGATGTACATATCTTGCTACTGGAGGTAAAGTCGTAAGACCATGGCATTCCAACAAACTCAATATACATTGACCTTGACCTTGACCTTGACCCTAACAGAGGAGCGAGCGTAGCGAGCCTAGGGGCGAAGCCCCTAGTTTTTATACATAAATTATAATAATGTAGACATAAAATATAATATAGTAGAATAATGTTTACCATTTATTTTTAATTTTTAATTAACATAATTTATTTTGCATAAAAAATGATATTTCTATTAATTTAAATACACATAGATACTATTTACGAGCAAGAGTATAGACATCTTAATGTTCTTTTATTTCGCACTGTTTTACAAACAGAGAATGTATTTTAACTTTTAGTCACTACTTTGGCATAACGAAAAATCACACAGCCTAATAGAAAGGTTGTTAAAGTAATTCCTAAATTTGATGCAAGAAAGCCTTTTAATACAGCGTGTCCCACAAAGGAGTCCCTGATTTCAAAAATAAAAATCTCGAAAACAGAGATCTGTAGAAGAATGCAACAAACGGTATGTTTATCGTTAAAGCTGTAAGAATTGTATACACTAATTTTCGAAATAGTTACAAAAACTACCAATAGATGGCGCTCGTATCATCATGCATAAATAAACTCGTAGTCTTTGCAAGCAGTATTCGCAATCACTACAGCACAATCTTTTCAAAATGTCCACCATTCGCTATACGGAGGAGGTGCAAACGAACAATAAAATTTGCCATCACACCGTGTCTCAACAGAAATCGATTCAGCTGCCACACGGATCACCGATTGAAGTTAATCCCACGTGTTGGATGGTTCCTGTAGACAGTATCTTTTAATGTGGCCCTCAAAATATAGTCACAGGGACTCAGGTCCGGAGAATATGGAGGCAATCCATGCTTGCTCCAGTAAAATTTAGCTAACAGCGCCATCTGTTGACAGCTTTTGTAACTATTTCGTAAATTTCGTGTGTTAAATTCTTACAGGTTTCACAATAAACATACGGTTTGTTGCATTCTTCTACAGATCTTTGTTTTAGAGATTTTTAATTTTGAAATCAGGGACTCATTCGCTGGACACGCTGTAAAAAGAGAGTCAGATTTAGTAGAGTCTGTAATAGTGACGCATTAATTTGCCGCAAGACCATAAATGGGTAGTGACCTGTATTAGTAGAACCCGCTCTGATGGCCTGTTTGTACTCAAAAGCATTTCTTACGGAATAGTGGTCAATTACGGAATAGTGGTCATAAAATTTGCACAATTACCTACAAGGTCCTCATTTATTTTTTGTGTATACAAGTGTTCCTGGGCCCGAGGTAACGAGTTAAAGGTATCAAGTTAGGCTTCGGACCGAGAGTGTTCAGTTCGAATCTCAACTAACGTCATTAAACACCTTGATGTCTAGGCCGGGTAGGAGTACGTTAAATCTGGAGACGGGACAGGCCTTCCATGAAGTCAGTGGGTGGGAGAAGGTAAGAGCCATAGAAATGACGTTCCTGGGGTGGCTCGGTCAAAATTGTGGTGGCACCAGGCAAAATTGGACTTTGACCGTTGTGGTGCCGTTAAAAACTGGAACCGCAACTTTCAGTTTGTATACATGGACATAGTCTAGAATGCTCCGTCCAGGGACCATAAGTCGCAGCAACAGAACAAGTTGTTCGTCAATAATCGCTGTGTGTGTAAATAGTGGGGATATATTACATCAATGTGTAGTGGGAACATCTTATACAATGTGTGGTGGGAACATATTATATCAATGTGTAGTGGGAACATACAGAGGCTGTTCGCACATTTTTTAGACGATTTTGGTAAGCGGTAATAAAAAATCGTTTGCTGCAAAAGAAATAATTGCAATTGTACTATGTTTTTAAAAGTCAAAATTATCGTCTACGGCTTGAAAGTTTTGTTTTTATTCAAAATGGCGTTTCTAACAAAGCAGTGGTTCGAAGGCTACATTTGTGCTCTTTCCGAAGAGAAATATGCATACTCCGTTATCAAAAAACGATGTGAGAGTCATGGTTTTGTGATATCTAAAGCGTCCATAGGTAATATCGTCAACAAGAAAGGAAAAAAACCCGTCAAATTGGAGCCTCAAGTGGGACAAAAATTCCAAACAAGTATCCAAGGAATAAACGGACATCTTCGACTATTGCAAAGGTACGTTGTTTAATGTTAAAAGAAAATCCCCCTAGTCAAAGGACAGTTGCAAAATCATTAAAATGCTCGGTGTCCACTGTAAACAAAATGATAAACGTTGATTTAAATCTTAAGAAAGCGAAAATACGCAATGTGCATCGTCTTCTTCCAAATCATATCGCTGAATGCAGGACACGCTGCAGAATTCTATATGAGAAACACATCCAAAGAAAAATGAAAAACAATTGTTACAATAGATGAATCATAGGTGTATTTAAATGATTGCAACAAAAAAAGAACCATTTATTATCATAAAAGGGGAGAAAAAAATTTAAGTACATGGTTCAAAGAATCGAAAGAAGGTTTTTCTTATAATGGCAAGTTAAAAATAAAGAGAGTGGAAAAAAATGTCAAGATTAACTCCAAATACTATCAGGAACATATTTTATCACCAATTTTTCTGAATGAAATACCATCGCTTTACCCACAGTGCCATCAATCTGTGAGACTCCATCAGGACAAAGCTAGCAGTCACACATCAAAATCCACAGTACATTTCCTAAAAGAAATGGAACAAAAAACTGGTATCAAGGCCATACCCTTCACTGATATCCCTACTAAATCTCCCGATGTATCACCTATGGATTTTTGTGCTTTCGGACTTTTAAAATCTGCATTATCCAAGCGTCGTCCCCAAACCCTTACAGGACTCTGGAAAGCTGTTCAGGAGGAATGGGATAGAATACCTCTTCTGACACTCCAAAAGGCATTATTATCGTGGAAATTGCGGTGTCGAAAGATAGTTCAGAATAAGGGATGTCAAATAGAACATTTAAAACACAAGAATTTTATGTAATTGAGTTTTGTGAATACAATATACATCGTCTAAAAAATGTGTGAACAGCCTCTGTATTACCTCAATGTGTGTGGTAGGAACATATTATATCAATGTGTAGTGGGAACATATTATATCAATGCGTAATGGGAACATATTACATCAATGTGTAGTGGGAACATATTACATCAATGTGTAGTGGGAACGTATAACATCAGTGTGTGTTGGGACGTATCACGTTAGTGAGCATTGGGGACATATTCCAACTGCTTGACCAAAATGAAGGTAATTAGTTGAAGGGTGATGTCAGAAATATATTATTGGATTCCGTTGATGATACAAAAATATCCCTTTAAAAATAAATGATAAATACTCACTAGACAGTACCTATCCCTATTGTGACACTCCTTGAGGTCAGTGTGATTGTAGTCGTAGCAAGGAATAATCGAGCCTGCGCCATCTGGCGTGTACTTTCCACATCTGAAGCATTTGAGGGCAGCAGTCATGGAGACTGTGGAAGGAAATTGTTTTGTTCAGTAAAAGTACTAAGCATATGAGGACAAACAAACACTACGAGAAGCAAGATCATTGATACATTGAGCTAAAAAATGCATGTAACTGATAATATACAGAAAGAAGAATATTAGTATATGATTGACTCAACACATGAAATTCCTACAGCTAATTAGACAAGGGTATTATTAGAACTATCGTACTGAATTCAAGTTTGTAATTACGTCTACAATTGCAAATTTTGTGGTGTGCAACCCGCAATAATGAAGTAAAATGAACTAAAAGAAAAAATAAATAAAATTTATTCATAAAAGATGAAGATCATCTTATGACAATGAAAGCTATACACATATTGGAACAATTCTCTTTTTTTTACTTACATTCATTTGTCTTTTCTCTTTAGAAAGTATTGAAGAAAACGAGAAGAAAAGAATGAAAAGTGGAAGAAATTAGAAAATGTTTTAACCGTGACTGGGCCTCACCACCAATCTGAAATATTGTATTAAATTTATAATTCATGCATAATTTTGTAGAAGAAAGTTTTTTGTCAATATTGTCATTGAATACACATATAAAATTAACCAGTATTATTATTAGTAACCATAACATAGTGCTATAAACCACGGCATACTATTAGTAAACTATTATAGAGAATTTCCGCTAGTAAAAAAGTATGCAATTTAAACAACTTAATAGTAATTGTAGTTTCACTTTTTATCTCATAATTGTATTAAAAAATAATGAATTAAAAGAGCACATTAAGATGTGTTATACCTCAAGGGGAAAAAATACGGAGTTGATTTCACCGCTATTAGAATATTGGTTGAAAAACTAGCGATAAAACTATCACACTGTTACATATTTTAGATATCATCCATGAAATAAAAAAGGAAATTCCCTTTTTAATTTACAGCAATTTAGCTCCTTTTCTGACAGGCCATGACCCTTGGATTTATCTCTTAGACAAGTTAGAAAAGTTCTTTGGATCCTTTCAAATTCAATCGATGCAATCAGCTTAATCCAACTAAAACGTTTTCCTCGAGTTAAAAGCAGGGACGTATTACTTTTATTTCCTGTTAATTTCTACCCAGGGTGACATTCCCAACTGAACTTTGACATCTTAAAAATTACTGCCTCATTTAAAGTATAACAATCCCTTTCAACGATCTGATTCGTTATACCCTTTTCCTTTTAACCCAGGATATTTCTCCCGAAACTTCCTGGTTGAAAAGTTGCTAATGTCATAATTGAAAGGAAAATGTTTTCCGCCAAGCCGAGACTTTTAACTATCGGTCTGCCCAGGCAAAACAAAAGGGAAATAAATACACAAATAACGGATTTAATCTTTTTGGAATGGTATCTCCGAAAAGTGTGATACGATGAATTAAAATTCGAAATCCGATTGTGTTCCGGAGAGAGATTATTTTTCATGTTTCGACTGGGAAGTAAAAGGTTTCATCCGCGAGTGAAATATTTTATCAGAATGGTATCGTTTCCTGTTTATTGGCTTACATAAGTTATTATGAATAACATTTATTGAAACTATCGCAAAACTCGTTAAAATGCGATTTTCACTTTATTTTCTTAGAAGCTCTAATTTAGATTCCTGATCAGAATTTCGTGTGAGGAATAAATGAATTCTTTTGTGGTAGATAAATTTAGAAACAATTCGAGTACAATTCAAATTTAATCATGTATCTAAGTTGTTTTAAATTATGGTTTGCGTTTGTGTCAAGTTTTATCCTGCGAGATATAGCTAGGAGGGATATGTCAAGAACTGTTTCAAATTTTTGATAGTTATTTTTGAATGTTTGAAGTAATTAGATATCTCCTCTCATACCATTATCTCTAATAATTAATCCTCTCATACCATTATCTCAATAATGTACATTCATAATCGTAGTTAATGATTTTATTAACACTTCTGAAGGGAATATTTTTTTTGTCATACTTATGTCTGAAAACTTCCATGCATTCATCATAAATTCTTATTATATCCTGCCTTGCGGCAAGCGAAATGATTTATTTATAGCCAAAAATTTAGAGACTAATTTTTCATAATAAAACTTAAATAGTTAAAACGATGTCGAGTAATAAAAGCAATGATTTAAGACCCGACTTCTTGTTAAGACAAAAACAACAATAACATTGGATTACACATCTTCAGAATTGCAGACGGGAGAAAAATTTTAGTGCTCGTATAATTTGAATACAGTCACAAATATTCACACAATGAACTGTACTGAAGTGTGGAAATTAACTCTTTTAACGAACTTTTTACCAGTAATTAATCTGTAAATTAGTCTTAATGATACAAATGTAGGTAAAAAAATTTGATTACCTGTGCAGTGTAATATAAAGTAATATTTTGCGGCCGATGCCAGCTAAGTTATTTTTCCGGCTTACCATACGAATATTACTACAACATCATAATTTTTAAGATGATGTGTTATCCATGAGTGTAAACTGCAGATGTCGTTGCCAGGGGAAAAGATGCTTTCTTTAGATGTCTTTCTGGGCTTGCCATTTTATTGATGCTTTAAGTGACATTTATAAATCATAACATGTTTAGCAAGATTAATCAGTAGTCAAAAAGTATATCAAATATTGGTCTTCTTAACAGACGAATATGAAAAAACTTTGTTATAAACAGTTTTAGTATAAGAAAATGGTGCTAAATCAGTTGAATGTTTTTAATTTAAGGGTCTTCAAATGTTTTGATAGATGGCATATGAGCTGAAACAGTGTCATCACAATCATTAATTGTTGGACACATAGAAACTATTTCTTAAACCAATGAGGAACGTGTAGTACCGATTCTTGAATAATGAAAAAACATGTATGAAATATTCGCTTAAATTAATCGACACAAGCCTTTATATCTGTGGAATATAAAAAAAATAGTTTGAATTTTTTATAATCTCTGAATAATGAATCACCAAGGGAGTGGCGGGTACTCAAATCATTCACAAAATTCATTTTTGTAAGTAGCCTTTTTGATTTTAGCAACCGAAACTGATAATACTTTAATGGAAACTACTGCAAACATGTGTAATAACTAATGATCAAATCACCTTAAGATCCATACAGTTATTTTATTCACAGGAATAAAACGAGTCTTAAAATACATTCAAATCAACAACTTTGCGAGTCTAATATCAATGGATTTAACAATTCGTGTTTACCATCCTTGTGAAAATACGAAGGGTGTTCCGAAAGTAAGTTTCGTCATTTTTTTTTCACACGTAAACTTTATTTCTAAAATAAAATACACCATGGCATCATGAACTATACACCTTGCACTATTTTTCGACATATTCGCCACCGACATTTAGGCATTTTCAGTAGCGTGCAATCAGTTTGAAGAAATCACTCTGGTAAAACCCCGTGCCCTGCGATGAAAGGAACTGTCGCACAGTCTGCTCCACCTCAGCATTGTTTTGGAGGTGACGTTCCGAGAGTGCGACTTTCCATGCAGGGAACAGGTGAAAGTCCGATGGGGCAAGATCAGAGCTATAGACCGGGTGATCCGATCTCTCCCAACCGAAGAGACGAATCTGATCTTGTGTGAGCCTTGCTGTGTGTGGTTTTGTGTTCTCGTCCTAGAGCGCATCACCTTCACTCAAGAGCTCTGGTCTCTTTCGTCGAATGGCGGACCTGAGTGTGGTGAGGGTGTCTCAGTAGCGTGCCGCATTGATGGTCCCTTGATGGAGGAAATCAAGGAGAATAAAACTTTTCGCGTCCGCGAACACTGCGACTATAACCTATCTTGCGGAGGGTGGCACTTTGAATTTTTTCTTCACTGGTGAACTTAGATGCTACCACGTCATTGAGGCGGCCTTGGTTTCTGGGGTAAAGTAGTGCACCCATGTCGCATCACCTCTGATGATTCTGAACAGGAACCCATTTACCTCTCGCGCGTACCGCATCAAGTGATCGAGGCTGATTCCCATTCTTGCACTCTTGTGATCCGGGTTCAGGTTTTTCGGCACCCATCTTGCAGACACTTTTCGGTAACCCAACACGTCATGGAGCATGTGATGGGCCTAAGCACGACCAATACGCAACGTGGAAGCCATGTCTGACACCCTTATGAGCCTGTCCGCTAACACCATATCCTGTACTCTAGCAATGTTGTTTTCATTTGTGGATGTGGAAGGACACCCACTTCGACCTCCACCCTCCACACTCTTGCCTTCTTTCACTGAACATGCAACACCAGCAACCAACCATTTGACGAGATATGACCTCTTCACCATACACGGCCCGTAGTCGTTCATGGATGACGGACACACTAGTCCAACGTGCCCATTCATACCGGATAACAGCACGCACTTCCATTGGCGACCACGTTGTCGGTACACGTCAGTCTGCCATCGTGATTTGTACTCGAATAACCTCAGGCACGCCGGTCTGCTGCTACTCTTTCTTCTTCGGCGCTCTGCGCATGCATTATTCCTCCTACACTGATGCTCCTTCCGTCGTTGAACCAGCAACGGATGTGGATACTTATGACGATTGTTTCTTTCCCCTGGTGTACCATCTTCTTTTTCAAAATGAATGACGAAACTTAATTTCGGAACATCCCTCGTATATCTTCTTTTAGTTTTGCCGTAGACGGAAAATCTAAAATTGATAAAGATAACAATACACTTAAGGTGAATGCCTACGTTGAAAATGTCATTTTTCGACAATTTTGGTCACTTTCATTTTTTTGCATGAATCGCGTAATTCAATCTTTTCTCTTTTCAAAACCATTTTATTTTTCATTCTACCTCTATTAGATTATACTTCTATTAGATACAACAACAACAACAACAACAGAGTTATAGCTATTTAAAAAAACATTGTCTGCTACAAAATTAAAGTGGCAAGCAACTTTAAATGTGTTTTTCTCAGAATTGTGTTTTTTCAGCACAAATTTCTACCGTTCTCATGATATCTCACATAATAATGTATATAATTTGATAAAATTTTCGAAAATTTTCATATTGGAACACAAAATTGTGTGTATTATTTTTGCATTATAAAATTTCTCTTAAATTGTAGGTCATTTTGAAGATAACTATCTTATGTATCACGTGTGAGAAGGAAATTAAAATAGTAGCATTAGAATTTTGTGCTGAGTGATAGGCGTTTTAACTAAATTTCATTAAAAATTACTCCAAAGTGACCAATTTATAAAAAAGTATGGTATTTTCAGTTTAAGTTTTTGTTCCTTTTTGAATTTTTATATGCTATTTTACCATAAAAGACCAAAAAATCCTTTAAAAATGATTTTTTTTAAAAATTGGCTCCTAACATAGGCAGTCACCTTAAATTTTGTGCTTCCCTGTACTGTAAACAAATGTGTTTTGTAAAAATAATTAATTTTGCTGCTATTTAAATACTGTTTACGTACAGCCTATCGTACCGTACGTCGAATTGTATCTCTATCTATTTTGTATATGTCAATTTAACAATATAGGGAGTTAAGTTTTTAGAGGTCTACAGATATTGCTAAATTTTACCCACTGAGGGAGTTTGGAGTACCGCATACCTATGTCCTCCTAGAGAGTAGAGATCTGACTGAAGTCCATTGATTTGACACATGTTTATTACGAACAAATATAAGAATTCCTTCGTGTATGCTTCACCACTTTATGCATTGATACTTTGCTGTTTAATCGTGGCATTTTTGTTCGATGTATGTCTGTAATTCATGCGCAAGTCATAAGCACGTGCGGATGAATGTAGAACTAACCACATAAACCAATCATTTACATGTAAGTAATTAATGCACTGGAACGCTGAATGTATTTAACTTTGAATGTACCTCCTTCTATTACGACAAGTTTCAAAATATCCTTCAAATAATGCATAAATAAACTATCTCTGATTATTTGATACAATCAAATTATTTAGTAAGAGATAAGTTTAAAAATTTTATTCATATTTTAATTGCGGAAGCATTTGAGCCTTTGAAATTCTCCAGGTTGAGAAATTTATGTACTTGGTTAATTATGGAAGCGCTTTATCTCAAATGAGATAAAAATAGAACATTTTAGCTTTTGTCCGCATACCTAAAATTCCCTTCCAAAGTTATTAATTTTCACAAACACCGTATTTTAGTCTGAGAATTCATTTTAGAAAGAAGTCTGAGTACTCATTTGCTAGATTAAATCATTCGTGCTTGCTTTATAATACGTAATTCAATTTTCTCAGATTTTGGAATACGCATCGCATTCACGTAATAGTCGAGTTCCATCAAGATTAGAGTTGTTCGCATTAAAAATGCATTTCGAAACGTGTTTCTAGTGACCTTATTTTGCATCAGACATTCAATATTTGCAGTGTCTAAAGCAACGCAAATTCTAAAACTTTTTAATGCGTAACTTTAAACCTATAAGACTTAGTTTTATGTAGCAACAAAATGTAAACTCTTAAGGCAAAATTCAAGTTTATTAAGTTTTGAGAAACAAACTCAATTCTACTAAATGTCTGGTTAAAAATTAAAAATAATTTAATGGCTCTATTATCCAATATAAACATGCGTTTGTTTTAAAACTCACTAAATTATTTTGAAATTTAATTTAGTATTCATATAACTAAATACTTATTATCTGCAGCATCTTCAGATCGAGTGTTGATTGTTCATTTATAGAAATTTTAATAACTCCCATTATATATATTTTTAATTTTTCAAGTAATTTTATGTGTGGCAATTCAGCGCATAGTCTTTAATGAACGCAGAAATGGTTAATTTAACATTTAAATAATTTTCTAAGTCAATAACAATTTCTTTCCTTTCTTTACTTCATGCAACAATGAATGCGCAATTTTAAACACCCAAGAAACCGTCAATTTAAATTCAAAATGATTACACATATGTGTGTATGTGTTGGGGGGGGGGGGTGTATGGTGTCAGCCGCCTAAATTACTTCTAAATGTAATAAACATTCGATAAATGTTTTAAAAATCTACATTTATATGAAATGGGGGACAATGAAGAAATTTACTTTAATGTTGTAAAGTATAATGATTTTATATACAAATGAAGAGGTAAAGATAAATATTTTACAATGTATAATTGAAAACAATTAGAACAAAAATGTTTTATTTCGAATATTTAGCGTGTTAAATTATTTAATGTAGTTCTTGCAATTTGTAAGTTAAATAGAAAATTGCTGCATAATTCTAAAAGGAATATTTTACGACAGACTTTAATCTCCGCCCACGGTACATAAAAGTACTTTGTTCAAAACAATGTATAAAAACAATAGCATATCATAAAGACAGAAGTTTTAATGCTATTAAAAAATACCTGGAGAATACAAAGATATTTTATCGATCTTTTTTAACTGCAAATAAGGCAGATGAAACTATAACATTTAAACTTTATTAATTTATTACGTTTAAAATGCAATAGTTTCATTTGGCATTTAAACTTAATCCATTTATTACGCGCTGGCCTTTGGTGCCAGAGTCTGTGGGTTCGAGTCCCACTCTTGGCCTGGCCGTTTGTAGCAGTTCGGAAACGGCTTTAAGTGGTAGGTCCCGGTCTAGTTAGCCATCGTGTAGCAAAAACTTGACCTTAGCACTCCAAACCAAATCAAACCATTTATTACCAAAGGTAATGCCTTTGAAATGTGTTTCTGTTGGATTTCTTCAATATCCTATTGGTTTAAATGAAAAAGTCAAGAGATCTGAATTCTCAGAGGTAAATTTTATAATACAGTGAAACCTTGATCTATCGTTTTTCAAAGGTCCTATTGCACTTAACGACAAATTTCGGGAAAACTATGCTTACGGGAACATAAGAAAAGAACATTATCATCGCGACTGGATGGAGTAAACTACACATACGGGAAAATGATTATTCGGGGAACGATCGATTGAGGTTGCACTGTGTATATATATATATATATATATATATATAAACATATATATACATACATACATACATATATATATATATATATATATATATATATATATATATATATATATATATATATATATATATATATATATATATATATATATATATATATATATATATATATATATATATATATACATATATATAAATGAGGCGGTGAAAGGCAAAGAGGTGTAAATCAGCAAGTCAAGTGATGTAAATTCAAAGCATTTTACTGCAAAAACTACAAAAATTCCACTAAAAATTGAACAAATTATAATTCATAATAACTATTATAATATTGCGAATAATAATTATTTGCAATTCCACTATAAATTGAACATGGAGATTAGGTTTTTGCCCTCAAATAAAAATACTTGAAAATGCGACTTACACCACTTTGACTTTCATCGCCTCATATATATATATCTGTGTGTGTATTCATCGCCTCATATATATATATATATATATATATATATATATATATATATATATATATATATATATATATATATCTGTGTGTGTATCTTCAAGTGGCAATGGATTTTACGAGTGGTTTGAGAAAATTAGACGATGTAGCAGAGTAAAATTCCCTTTTTGACCATTTATACCTCAGATAAAAATGGTTAAAATATTATGGCAATCTTATCCGCAAGTGAAGTAAAGTCATGCGTCTTTATGTTGTAAAAAATAACTACCACTGTTATAGTAACCCACTCTAGTACTTGATATTAGTCATATGACTTTTAAATTTTCATGTACTGTTATCAGAACACTCTGTATTGGAAAAGGAAGAGAGAAATGCCTCTCACGAAATATTACGTATGTCATATAACTTAATAAATCATTTTTCTGTTTCTCTATTTCTGACAAATTCCTTTCTTCTGACTCTATTTTAAGTTTTTGAAAAAATTTCTCTCATTTTGAGATAAAATGATATTTGTACAGGGTGGGACAGAATGGAAGTCCTCATTTCAAAGGGTAATAAAAATCGGACAAATCAATTTGAGAAAAAAAAATTTTCTATTTTCGAAAAGTACTTACCGGGTGTCCCAAAAATGACCGACGATTTGAAAAATCAATTAAAGAAAAACGGATGGTGATAGAATTGTACGGTTTGCTGCATTCGGCTTAGGTAACCAGAGAATTTAATCTCCCCAATTTTCAAAATTTAGTTACAAAGTTAGTCAACAGATGGCGCTGTTGACTGGGGAAAAACTATAAAACAATGTTTTAAAAGCCAGAAGCATACGTAAAGTCGCATGTATTGGCCTCCCTATTCGCCAGATTTGACGCCATGCGATTTTTTTCTTTGGGGTACCTGAAAGACCAGGTGTATCGTCCCAATCCACAAACTGTAGATGAACTGGAACAGTACATCTCTGCTGCTTGTCAGAACATTCAAAACTGAAATGTTTCCACGGGCGTCTGCGAATTTTGACCTCAGATTGCGCCCCGTTGTTGCTGCACACGGTGGTTGTTTTGAGAACATTGTTTTATAGTTTTTCCCAGTCAGCAGAGCCATCTGTTGACGAACTTTATAACTAATTTTGAAAATTGGTGAGAATAAATTCTCTGGTTACCTAAGCAGAATGTAGAAAACCGTACATTTCTATCGCCTTCCATTTTTCTTTAATTGATTTTTCAAATCGTCGGTCATTTTGGGGAAACCCGGTATAATCCACTTTGTTTCCCCCTAGGTCTTGACAAAAACATTTCTCAGGTGGCATCCGTTATTAGAGATGCACAGCAAAAACGGTTTTCGAAGGTTTTCCATCACTCTGCTGGTCATGCCTGGGGGAAAGGTGGCAACATCCTCATGAATAGCGGACTCATGGCCTCGTTGCACATCTTTAGGTGTTCTAGTGTTCCGTGGACGACTACTTGGTGTCCTTGGTAATGCAGATCCATTTCCCCTCAGGTTTTAAACTCATCTCAATATTGTTTTTGTTATCAGTAACGGCATCAGTTCCATAGAATCCGCAGCGAGACCTAAGTGTCGCGGTTACAGAATCGCTGTTGTTAACCCTTCAGCGGGGGCGCCAACTTTTTGAACTCTAACATGCGAGGTGCGGCACAAAGTGCAACGTCTCTTTCAACCTTGATTATTCCTTTTGTAATAATTTTTTTTTTGAAATCGAAAATGATAATTCTTCTTTTCATGACAAGATATAAAATGAGATATATTTCTATTTATATTGAGATATATTTATATTTAAAGGCCAAAGAATGCAGATACAATCGCCTTATTTCAAAACTGTCCGGTTTATTGGATTGAGGACAACTTGAGGATTGATTCCTATTATGTCCAAAAACCTAAAAAATTGAGATTGTCCATCTTCGTGATATGCGGGATATCGTGTAATAGCTGCACATTTGATAGACTACATCAACTTCTGCTTGTGTCGTATTGTAATCCAATATAATTGCTAGTTTACCACGGTTAAATCACGATTAACAATGAATTGAAAGGATTAAAATGGTCAGAAAATCATACTTGCATTAGAAAGGGTGTAGCTATAAATAGAAACTGGTTAGAACATTCAACTCTTACATGTAAAAGAAAACTATTCAAAATTACGAAAATGTTGCACTCTATAGCCGAGAGCGACCGCTGAAGGTTTTAATGGACGCCTTGATAACGAAATCGCGATGTTCCCCAGACCAACTCATGGTGTCTACTTACGACTAGAAAATTCACCCAAACCGTTGACACTTCCCGCAGCGCCCTACCCTCACTATTCCCTTACCGCTGACCTTCAGAAAAGTGGGATTCCATTCCGCCGCACACTGTATTGTGACATCATAGTAGGGTAGGTAGGCTATTCTCTGAGGCTTTTTTAAAAATTACTAAATTCGGGACCAAGAAAGACAGAGAGAATGTAAATGAAGAAAACTGTAAATGATACGGCCACATTTTAAAACAAAAACTTAACAATTTAATAACAAAGAAATTTAACATTAAACAAGTACAACATAATCAATTGAATTTTAACTTCAGACTTCTATGTACTAACCCCATTGGATTCGGTCACCTCAATGTTAACCTATGGAGTAAAATTTGTCCACGAATTGCCGACTTGTATTCAAAGATTTTTTTAAAAAAATTGTAGTCCGTCAAAGAGAAAGAAATTTTACATTTGTCTACATTTTTCGTTTTTTTTTTAAATGCTATTAATATTTTAAAATTTAAATTATTCGTGGAAAAATCTGGTATAGTGTGTTTTAAACGCTCATAAATTCCTTCGGTGGACGAAATTTATAAAATGAATCCTGTAGCGCTTTGCAGAAAAGATCAGGCTATCTGACAATACCAATTTTATTTGATTATCAGCATTTATGTACCTGTAAATAGTTGGCAAAAATATATTTTAAATAAAAAAATTGGGGGCAGCGCTTAACCCCTTTATAGAGAGAGAGAGCCATTACAATCCCTCAAAATGTCAATCCTAAGGGGGGATGAAATTCTCGAACTGTCAACTGGACTCCTCCCACCACAAGAGTCTGCAAGAAGATGAAAAGGGAAATACGATTTTTTTTCTTAGTACATAGCAGCCTTAAGTGCAAATTTAGCAGCGAGCTCCGAGACCCGGAGAGCCTCTTCAAAGGAGCTTAAAAACACGACCACATGGTCTGGCCGTTACAAGGGGATTTCTCTTTAAAATAACAGTCTCGCATATATATTCTGCTTGAAGTTTTCGCCGGTGGCGGCCGTGTTCTTAGAAATTGTTTTCCAGAACCGGGGGCCGGCAGATTAGCGGGTGACAGTTCTTCTTAACGGCGAACATTCTGGCAAACTTTATTACGTTATAGTGTCAAACTCGCATTGAGTTATTTTTAACAAAGACAGCTTTATGAGGCGATGGGAGACGCTTCTGTTTTTCAAAAGAGATATTCCCACAGCTTTCTCGAGAAACCGATATGCCTGGACTTAAATTTCAGGCTAAAAATTCGGGCGGCATTTGATGATACCGTTTTTTTTTAATTCGCTCGGAATCCACACACGTGTTCAAAATGATTGAAACTGGAAAATGGTATTCCGATAAGCATGGAACAGTGTGACGTGCACCCTGTGAGGTCTTGGGAAAAATAACATCATACTTTCATTACGCTACAGTATATTCCTGTTCCATTTCGTGTATATGTTTAATTAAACCTATTATCGTCTGTTTTTATTCAACTTCAAATTATCTTTTTACTATATTATATACTATATTGTATTATTAAGCGTATCAGTGTTTCATAAAAGTGATAACACTAGTATATAGTTACATGAGCTTAGAAATGGAGAGCTTCGGGAATTAAGTACACAGATAAACTGGACTTAAAAAAAAACTACCATTGCTTCTCCGCCCATGACGATCAAAATCCTTTCTTCCCAATTCTAGTTCCATTTGAAAGCGTCTGACTCGCTTGGCGATTGGTTCCAATTTTTTTAGCGAAACGAGGGATGACCATTTTATATATCTTTTTTCTCCTCAAACCTGCTCTTCGAAACTTTCTTAAAGAAATCGCACCCCAACCCCCTTTCAGAGCAATTTTTTCTGGTTTAACTCTAGAGTCAAAGAATGAATGCGATTTTGGTGCGACTTCAGAAAGTGTTCTTTATAGCTTGAAATAGACAGCTTATTTCTTATACAGAAGTTTGAAGTTGGACTTTTTCCGTCTACGAATATATGAAGAGAATTTCGCTATTGCCTTCTGCTGTAGTAAAAATTGTTTTCTTTATGTATCGGCAGCTGTCTTAATAATTTTTTAAGGCAATTAATTTTAATTGATCATCTGTTTTTGCTCTCTCGTATAGCAGAAAACGCTTAAAGTAACTGAAACTAATACTTAAGGGTGCAAATAATTCTTTTTCGGTGTATGTAAATACTAGGTGAGGTAGAATGGACTCCCACATTTTTGTAGGTCACTAGTAAGTAAGTGAAAGGGGTAGGGTGGCGCGGTAGATGACAATAGCTCAGGCGAATTTTCTGTTTGTCGGCAGACACCATGATTTGGTCCGGTGAACGCCATGGTTTCATTATCAAGGCGTTCTTTAAAAACCCGTATTATGTAACAGCAAAACAGAGGACAATTAGGAAGAGCTTCGGGCTCTACGTGATGCTGATTCCTCATCGGGAAACAGTCCTGCGATGGGTTTATAACGTGAGAGCAAGTGGATGTGCAGTACCAAGGAAACCAAGTGGTCGTCCTCAGAACATTAGAACAACTGAAAATGTGCGACGAGTCCGTAAGTCTGCTACTCGTGAGAAAGTTGCAGCCATTCCCCCAGAAATGACCAACAGAGTGGTGGAAAATTTTTTAGACAGCGACTTTGGCAGTGCATCCCAAATAACGAGCACTACGTAAATGATATTATTTCCAAAACCTAGTGGGAAAAAAACTATATTGTAAGTACTTTCCAAAAATTTAAAGCTCTTTTTCTGTTAATTGTTTTGTTCGTAATTTATTATCCTTTGAAATGTGGGAGTTCATTTTGCCACCCCCTGTACTTTGAACTCCCTTTTATGTGGCTTAATCACTGCATAGCTGCCCTGGGAAAGCCAAATAACGTAAAAAATGCAAAATTGGCAATGTATTTCGTAAAATTAGCTCTTTAAAGGTTTTTAATGAACCCCTTTTAGAGAATTAAATTGATTTTCCCTAATTTTAAAAATAATAAATCTTCCATTTTTAAAATTTTCCTTCAAGTGAATGTCTGTTATATTCCTTTCAAAGCCACGGTAAAGTTCCCTTGGACTAGTCGTATTTAATTTTTAACACTTAATTAAGCCATCTGAAACTGAACCTTCACCTCGGTGGACATTGAAGTTGGCCTGGATTTTCATAACCAATTAACGGTAAGTAACTGAAAATGTCACGAACTGTCTAGTTATGCATGCAGGTAGAATCACATTCAGGATGTACATAAGATGGTTAAAATGTCATTAGTCATAGAAAGCATCGGTTTCCATTTCATATGCATTGTTTTAAACGCTTTTTTTTTCAAGGATATGCAGATACTTAAAGGTCATTTTATGACCCGCAGGGACAGAAATTGTAAAACGCATATAATATAACAGCGTTTTAGGCATTGAAGGCTTGAAGATGTTTCAAGAACTCAGTTCTAAAAACTAAGCATAGGTACTAATTTATTTTTACCAGATTTATTCTTTTTTTTTAAGAGTAGGATGTTCCCGTCAGGATGTTTGCCTAATTAGTTTAAGAGATTAATCGCTATGGGGCTGTCTTTTAAGATAGACTATTTAGATGTGAGTAGACCATAAACATTGACGACGGACCAGTTGTTAGTAATTAACAACGCTTTTAATCAAAGTAAATTTTACAACAATTTTAAACAAAGTAAATGGGGAAATTTCCCGCTCGTGGAATGACATCCACACAAAGCATCGTTTTGGCTACAACTGAAGTATTTTTGTCTACGTCATATCAGACGCCGAATAGCGCATGCGCTCAGACAGGGGCTTAATTTCGAAATTGACCGAGGAAGAAAACAAAGAGATTTCCTGAATATCAAATTTTATTGGCAATTAGACATAACAGATAATCCCTCAAATCTTCTGTTCAGCTTGCAGACTCGTCTCATAAAAGAAAATATTCTGTGTTTCGTCTTCTTTCGAAAGACATACTATGTCTTTCCCGAAAAACAAATATTAATGCTTTAAATTAATAAATGTCCTTGTTAAGTTATTTTCAGATTAAAGTTATTACTCTGAAAAGTTATTTTCCTGTCAGTTTTACGTTCCAATTTGTAAAGAGACTTTATCCATTTAAAGTGAATAACATGATTTCCACAGAGTGTTGAATTAAAAATATACCCAAGGGTCGTTTGAAACAAAACGTACAAAATCTGAGAGATAGCACCACTGCACTGTTATTGTTGGTGTTCTCAAAATAAGCATGCTTCAAAGACATGCATGTGAAATTTAAAATAAATTCGACTCCTAGTCTGTGATTGACAGCCATTTGAGTGGATCAACTATTAGTATTCAATAGAGAAAACCAAGTTCCGCTTGTTGATAAACCATTACATTTTAAGTGGAAAAACGCTTGCAGAAACTAATCCAGGCTTGATTTCTATCATAGCGAATATGCCCCTATGCGTAAAATGATATACGGGTGGTTTGTTAATTTTCGGATAGGCTGAAGGAGCGAGGCTTTGTTTCTGTTTCGGTATAAGGGATGCTAATATATATATATATATATATATATATATATATATATATATATATACATATACATACATACATATATAACTGTGTGTGCATTTTACAGGTCTAATAATGAATGATTATGCATGTTAAAGTTATTCTTTCACTTCTTGTCTTTTAACGAATTTTGCGTCAGGTGTAACGTCAAATACGCACTTTTCGAAAGTATGATACTTGAATCTCTAAAAGAATATCCAGTGACCACTCACCTATAAGTTTTAAACCCAGACTGACCGAAAAAGAAGAACAATGGAAGCACTGCAATGGAAGCACTGCATAAGTGAAGTTTATTTATAATTAAAACAGAAATTTTAATTTGAAAGCAAGGTAGTATTGACGATCTGTAAACTATTGCGTAGAAATTCAAATATGTAATAAACTTACACGTTTCGAAAATATGATGACATATCTAGCTTCCCGTATGTGCCGTTTATTTCCAAAATAAATGGGCAGCTGCTTTCGTTTGTCCGTACTCTACACACTAACACTCACATTAAGGGAAGAAGGGACCTTTAACCTCGAATTTTTTAAATTTTCAATTTTTAACTCTATAAACAGAATGAGAGTAAATAATATTCTTTTTCACTACATCGTAGATCCTTTCAATTCAAAATAATGATTTTTTTGGCAGAAATATGCCTGTTTTTCAAAATTTGAAAAAAAATTGATAATATCTTTCAAATTGCTCAATGCGCATTCTATTTCAGTTACAAGCCTTAATTGTTTTAACATAAGCTTTCCATATGTATATAAACATATCTGTGCATTCAATTTTTTTTTTGGAATAAATCTAAAATCTTAAATATTTTTTTTTCTAATCTGTCTGTTTTCGTTTATGTTTTTGCATGTTTTATTTCATTGTCTATAAACTTAAAAAAATATTTAAATTTGTTTCAAAGAAATATGCACGCTTTTGTGAGAAACACTTTAGTTAACAATCCTGAGGAATTTTGAAGAAATCGGAAGCAAATGAATTCGCAAGCATGGACAATTTTGAAAAATTATACCATTTTTGAAGAATTTTCTGAAAAACAAGTCTTATTCTTGCACAGATTACCTATTAGTGAATTATAAATGACTTCAATGTAGTAAAAAAGAATATTAATTGTACTCGTTATATACAGAGTAAAATATTGAAAATTATAGTAAAAATAATGCTGAGGGACCCTTGTCCTCTTAAACAAGGATAGTAATTTAAGGGAAAACTATCAAATATATCTCCAAATCCATTAAGTAGGCCTGAAGGCTTGCAAGACGATCACTCCACTTGGTATTATTGATTTAGTGATCAAGTGACCAATACATTGAACATGCCCATATGGGAGGGTCCAGCGTCCTTTGGCCCTAAATCTGCCTCTCCCATACTGGCGTTTTCCATACAGTTTTTTTTTGTATATCCAAGCACTCTAAATGTTTTACCGTAATTAGTGATACGGACTGTTCACACTGAATCCGGAGCATTGCGTTGCGTCTACGTTAGAAAATTTTAACCAATCACAGAGCTCAAAGCAATGATTACTTGATATTGCAAACCAATTACACGCCATGTCAACAATCTCGGATCGAACGTAGTAACGTTACGCACGCCGCAAATGCAAGGTCAGCAGGCCTATAGAGGACAGTTCTTTCAGTTGTGGGCTGAGTGACTACACTATTTGAGGTACCCTTAAAAATTTAGAGAAATGATGCATTTGGAATTATTTTGCCTCCAGCGAATTCATTGACTATTGTATCCCGAGCAACCCATAACAAGGACGAAATTGAGGTTCGTGACAGCTGGGTACGATGGAGTGGTATATCTTTACAAAAGACCATGTGTTTTACAAAGAGGTTGAAGTGCATCCTCGAGCAGAAAAGGAATTTGCTATAGGTTTGAAATCTGAAAAGAGAAATCAAAAGATAAAAAGAAAGCATTTTAGGTAGTCTCTTCTAACGAAACCATCGCGGGTTATTAACGTAGGATTACTTATCATTGTTTACCTCATTTGTCTATATATATATATAAAACAGTTCCGTCACTGACATACAACGCACAGACCAAACCGCTGGACCTAAAGAGCTGAAATTTTGCATGGCGATTCTTCTTATGGTGTAGGGGTGCACTAAGAAAGGTTTTTAAACAATTCTCCTCAGATTTTTTTAAATTAAATTTTTAAGCTGTCTTTGTAACTTTTTAAAAGTTTGCATGTAAAATAATAATTTGAGGGTTATAAAATTTATATCAAGAGAAAGATCATAAAAATTCCTTTAAAATGAAATCTTTTTCGAACCTTTACATCGAATTTTGGTGAATTTTTAAAGATTCATTTTTAGAATTTAATTTATTAAATGCCGATCACGTGATTTCTTTTTCTGGTACTTTAAATAAATTTATCGTCACGTGCATAACAACTAAATAGACAAAAAAAATATTCCTTTTCTTTCTAATGCAGCAGACAATTGGATATTATCCAAAAAAATAAATATCCCATACGATTTTTTTTATAAATATATATATATATATATATATATATATATATATATATATTTTACATCAATTGTATACATTGATCGTCGCATTTATTATAAATATATATATTTATTTTTTTTGGCATTAATTGCATACATTGACCGTTGTATTTAATTTGAATGTACTTCGTAGCGAAGCGCGGGTTTTCAGCTAGTATATATATATGTATGTGTTATGTATATATATATGTCAAAATTTTGACGTATTTTGGTAATTTTCTGTTTAACTGTTTACTGCTTGCCCAAGCGATACAGACTCGGTTTGGCGCGCTGCCAAAATTATAACACGCGACGCAGGATAACTGAAATCCCAGAGGACCGTTATGGAGGAAAGTAATCCTACGGTAAAAAAAAAAGTGTTGAAAATGTTTTTTCAAAAGAAATTTTTCAACGAAAAATATTGTTGGAAATGACTGCGACTTGTATTATATTTGGCATATAATCGGAAAATCCCTTTCAAACTGACTCTAAAGAGTTAATTTAATATTTTTAACACGCTGAACAGTCAAAAATCAACGGTAAGAGAGACAAGTGTATAAATGAAACACAATCCAAGACTTGATATTCTGAAGGAGGAAGCTTTTTAATAGTCTTCTCTGAAACTCCAGAAATGATAAATACTTTCATTAACCTCCTTTCACAATGTAAATTTTAGGAGAATTAATTTTACTTTTTGACATTTGCTCTTAAATGAGGATATCCTGAATATTTGATCTGACGTCTCTGAAATTAAATTCGTTTGACTCTTAACCTTTTCAGTTGTTGCAGAGGTATCAGCATATTTCTAGTTTTGGGTAACCTACAGTTTAAGAAAAAGTAACATAAAGCTGATAACTGTCCAATTGTAAACTATGTTGGAAAATTGCAGAAAATTTCAATACAAATAAAAAAGTGTAAACAAAAACTAAAAGGTAAAAAAAAAGTATTAATATAATTAAAATTTTAAAAATTCTAAAAAAAAAATAATAAAAAAAATAAATAAATAATGAAATAAAAGTAAAAAAACTTCTGAAAATGGCGCTTGAAGCTTGAAAGTAGAAATAAGACTTTTACTCGAGAGTTCAGGGAAATTTATTCATCGGATGCAAGGCTCACGTTCGGAGACTAAAGTGCAAACGATCGAAATACGTTGAAGAATTTTAGATATGCTTTTAAAGTGTTTGCTCAAAATGTGAAATTATTGGTCATTTTTATTGTATTTCTTGTTTTGCTTGTGTTGCTATAGTTCATGAGTCTTGGTCGCTGATCCACTGCGTTGATTTTTAGCTTCTTTTTGACCTAGTCAAATCTAGACCTAGTAAAAACAGAATGACCTAGTAAAAACAGAATGTTATATTCGTCGTTATAGGCAAGCGAAATTGTTATTCATTTCAATTGAAGCTCACACGAAGTAGAAACAGGACATCAGGAATTTTTAATTGTTCAGCAGGTATTAAAAACATTAGTAGGCCCTCATCAGTTAAATAAAAATATCACAAGTAAAATAGGACTTTAAGGAATAAAAAAATAGTAAAAATAAAGATCGCCGGGAATCGAACGCGGGTCAAAAGCATACAAATCATGCGCTCAATCACTGGTCAAGCATTGCAACGGTTCATTAAGAGAAATATAAAAGATATTCTGATATAGTTAAGTTCTTGGGGGATGGTAAAAATACAAGAAGGAGGAGTTTAAATTTATGAATAAGTAAGCAATATAAAAGAGAAAAGTTTTCTCTTAAGTAGACACACTGGCAAGTTTATTTTTCTTCTTCCTATGAGATGAAGCATGGTTTCAATTACTATCCAAAGAAATTGTTTTGATTTCGCTTAGTGGAATCACGCGATGCAAGTAAATATCGGAAATGAGATTAAAATACAAGTATAAATTGTACTTTGTCTTTTAATTTTCAGACTGCAGTTTGAAATCGCCCCTTCCAATTCTAAAGCACCTGATTATTTCTTATAGCAAAAATCTATACGCCTGCCATATGTCTTCGAAAGAATTTATTTAGGTATTTAATATTGCCACCTTGTTGCATGCATCATTAGCTTTGATTAGATACATCACGTTTAACGGTGCCTGGTGTTCCAAAATTATCCCTTTATTCTTTCTGCCATATGGGCTATGAATTCAGGAGTTCCCGTTGAAATGAGGGTAAGTGCAAAAATTTCCGAAGAGTATTTTTTCACTGATACAAGGGCTTTTACAGGGCTAATGGCGTGGGAAAGGAAGATAAGTGCCTAGATAGTTTGGTTTAGTTCTGTGCTAGGTACTTACCTCCTTTTCCACGCCATTAGCCATGGGAAAAACCCTTGTATCAGTGAAAAAATACTCTTCGGAAATTTTTGCACTTAAAAACCCTCTTTTCGACGGGAACAACTCTATTAATCTATCCGTTTGCATTTATTTCCCTTAACATCATACGCTCTTGCTGGCCTTCGTTTATAGTTGTCAGTGGCTATCATTTCAACAAATGCAACATCAAATTGCGAAATAAATACGTATTTTTGAGCTACAAGTTTGTATTATTAAGTTCATAGTTTGAATGAAACATATTACTATTTAAAATTGTTATTTATTTGGAGAGCTCAAGTTTATGCCTGATGGATAATTTAATTTCAGTCATAACATTTACCCCATAGAGTTCATGTTTTAAGTACAGTCACTTAAAAAATAAATGATTGAGTGAATCTCATCAGAGTTGCTAAATTTTATTTAAAAACTGTTTAGGGTGTCTAAGTTCGGAGCACTTGTTTTCAAAAATATACAGTACTAATTAAATACATATAATTTTAGTTCAAATGTGATATAAATTCATGAAAACTAAAATAAGTTCGGTGTAAATTACATAACGTTTTAAAATATAGGGAATTTTTTATAAATTTTTAGTACAAATGAGAGCTTACGCCAGAGATCCTACACTCATTTCAATTTAATATATTTTAATTTCTTTTATGCCTTAACCTTTCCAGGGACAACAACTTCCTCCATTTTTACGATGCAAATTCCCCCCCCCCCCTTTTTTTTAACCTAAAAAATCTTGAAAAAATTTCCAATTAAAGGTTGCAAAATTTTTTTACTTCTTTAAACTGATAACAGATGGCAGTACTAACCATTTTTCTGTTCATTTAACTGGAATAAATTGAATGCGAGTGAAATAAAGACTAGTTTTAAGCGTTTGCACTGTGCAAACGACACCCCTCAAAGGGATATACTACTGTAATAAAAGTTATAAAATATTTCCAAAAACAACTGAAATATACCAAAAAAGTGAAAAAGCACTGATTAAAAAAATTATCCTTTTATAAGTACAAGTACCTTTAAAATTGTTAAGTTAAAATATATAGCTTAGTTTTTAGTTCAAAGATAGTTAGCAATATGTAAAACACCATTTCAAAATTTCATTGAAATATATTGAAAACTCTTTAAATTATTAGCTTTCTCGTGCAAAAGTAACAAAAGCAACTGAAAAATGAGTTTTCCTCATTCCTGCCAAGTCGTTTGTTAAAAACATAAAGAAAAAAATGGATTGTTTTAAATGTATTGCGATTGATTACATTATGTTTAACATACCGAATAGATAGAGAAGTACACGAGTCCTATCTCCAAAGAAATAAAAATTTCAGACGTGCTAAAACTTGAATCACAATGCTTGATGTGAGCATTCAAATTTCTTTTTTTATTTTACTGCGAATAGAATTGGAGAATTTTTTGTTTTGAAATATCAGGAACAAATCTAGTCAGGTACTGTCCTATGAATATTCCTAACGAATGCTCAAGAAGATAAATAAACGGAAAAAAGCAGCTGTCGGTTCATTTATGTCTGTGAAAATTTTTTACGCAAAAGCTGTTTCGGAAGGCATGGACGAAATTTCAAACACCTACAGAGGGTCGTTCGCACTTTATGGAAACGATTTTGTAATTTATTTTTGCCGTTTGCATTTTGAGATAAAAATTTGGGAACTTCAGAATAATCGTCTGCTGCTTTTTTGTTTTGTTTGGAATGTAAAATAAAGGATTTATTTTGAAAATGGCTCCTAAAATTCGTAGATGGCTCGAAGGTTACATAACTGCGCTTTCCGAGGAGAAATATTGGTATCAACAAATTATAAAGCGGTGTAAAAATCGTGGTTATGGCATTAAAAAAAAAGTATTTATAATATTTTTAAATTTGAAAGGAAAGCAAGTTCAAATTGAAAATAAAAATGAAACCGTGACCGCTCATCCTAAGGCTGTTCGAACGCAGATAAATATCAAGAAAGTGAAGTCTCTGATCCTAAAATACAATTCGCCGACTCAAAGATCCATTGCATTTAAACTAGGAATGTCTTCTGGCACTGTAAGTAAAATCATACAAAAAGATTTGAAGTTAAAAAAGATGTTTAAACATAAAGTTCATCTGCTTTTGCCAAAACATACTGCTGAAAGAAAAACAAATTGTAGAAAATATATATATAAAACACCTAGCTACTGAAAAATGGAAATTTGGAGTAACACTCCACGAGGCATGAGTGTATTTTATAGAGAATCTATGCTCACTTCTACCCAGACTTGGGTGTATATAATTTGAAGTGGCACTCAATTTGAATTTGAAGCAAACACAGTTTATACATGAAACAATGTTTATTGAATTCGTTGCACATATAATTGGCTTTTACAGCAATAAGCATGCGTACTACTTGTACGGAATGTATAAACACAGCTTTCAAGAACAATATATTTTTATACTCACGAACAGTAAGTCAAACCAGCAGTACTGCCATGTAAACTTCTGGCCCGCTAAGCACCAGCGCAGGATAACACCTTTTTCAACCTTAACAACCTCCCCTCTTCTCTTAATGACGCTGCGTGGTATTTTTACTAAGAGCGTATGCCGAAATTAGCATATCTGAAGCAGCTTCTTTAATTCATTAATTCAAAAGTTCGATTCTTGTGAATCGAATCTTGTGTATACCTTACAATTTAACTGACTGTAATAAAAAAAGATCAATTTTATAGTGCTCAACTGACGGGAATGACTGCACGAAATGGCTTCGTCAGTGTACAGAAAAGTTCCCAAAGGGATTCATGCAGTTGCAGGATTTTGTTACAGAGCCATTGTCAGAGCTATTGTCAAGAACCATGGCTATCAGATATAAGCAAATTGACGAAAAAATACGGTATTTATACATAAAATGTAACTACCAAAATCGTTTCCATAAAGTGCGAACGACCTTCTGTATTTAAAATGTTCTAGAATCTCGCTTGCCTCTTCTACATTTCAATGTATTTTTGCAGACATTACCTTTCACAGGTCTCAACAAATTTGCTTCAGAATACATTAGATATCTGAATAAACCTGTCACTTTTCGGTATCTTTTATTTTAAGAGGTTTATTTACATGTTTACACAAACAGATTTTAAGAAGATTTATAAGCAGATTATGCGTCATTAACTGCTAAGAGGCTTAATAATACCCAAATCGATTGTTCTACGTAACGAACGGGGATCGTGAACCCGTCTTATATAAATTTTATGTCTTATTAAGCATTTAAAAAAATCTTTAAAAGGCATTGCGTATATTTGAAAAAAATACATCCTGTTCTTAAAGAAGATTTTAGAATAAATGATACTCATTAAACAATTCATTAATTATTATATAATATAATTATAAAATACCGTTAATTTTTTATACCAACAATGCTGAAGTCTGTACCTCCATGAATACTTTTAAAATGTTTCAAAACAGCCAGTTATCTTTCTTTCCATTGGTTGCGCGGCTTATATAACGATAATCTGTCAGGACTTGAAATTGAACCTAGGACCCCTAAAACTGGGCAATGTAAAGGGATCTCATTTTTTTAAAATTTATTCTTTATTGATTGACTTGTAGAGTAACTCTCCTTTACTGGTTCCTTATCAAACTACGACATTTAATATCCTCTATACCACTGATACCCAACCTTTTTATACTTTAGTACCACCTGAGAACTTTGTAGAGTCGTAGCGTACTACTGGTTATATGATAACATTTTGAGGTTGACCCATATAAGTTCTATACACATATGGATAACATTACAAATTGTATTTAAGTTTAAATAAATCCATAAAATTAGAAAAAGCCGTTTTATACGCAATTGTTATTAAATAATGGCAAATAGAATTTCCCTACACTAAAATGTGTCTATCAGGAAGCTTAACCTTTAGGTGGGAACATGATTCTTTTCCCACTTGGTGGGAGCATCTGCCTGGAAGGCAGATATAGATAGAATATCTCTACCCCAGGTATTCCTAACTAGAAATTCAGAGGGTATTTGCGGTTTATTACATTTCATGGTAGCTACAATCGTCAAACCATTTCTCCTTAAGTTTTGACCAGCATCTATTGAACAGAACCAATTATCACAGGTGATATTACGGTTAGTTTTGTAGAGGCATTTAGTCGAACGAGTGATTGGATTGGGATTTTTAATTTTTGCTCCAAATAATCTAATTTTTACTTGAACCATAGAAGGGAAAATTCATGAACCACCTTTCCACACTGAAGACAAGATGTTTACTGAAGCATGTGTAGACTCACAGTACCCAAGGTCGAAGCGTGGGAGTGGGGGTGTGTAGCAGCGTTGAATAAAGAAACCATAGTTTCCAGAGAGACAAATGTTACCTCCGAAAGGTTAATGAGACACTTGCTGTTGATTGTGCTTATTTCTCTTTAAAGCTTCCATTGCAGGTTCAATAGTGATTATCTTAAAGTCTTTTTCCACTCACAGAATATTCTTGTACTTGTTTTTCACATTACACTAGCTCTGAAAACCCGCCTGCGTACCACCTCAAATGTTCCTGCGTACCAACAGTGGTACGCGTACCATCAGTTTGGAACCACTGCTCTGTTCTAAAGCTGTAAAATGAATGAAAATGTCCGTATCCTACGCTAACTTTATTGGTTCTCACGCGCGGAATTTTATTTTAAAGCCGTATAATGGGTCTAGACACAAGATTTTCATTTACACATTTCTAGATTGTTAACAAACAACGGGTTTTTTTTCTGAAAACACACGCAAAGAGATTCACAAACATGTTAGATATTGTAATTAGACATTGAACAAGATGCAAGCATAAGCAGAACTTTCATACATAATCTATATATATAAAACAGTTCCGTAACTGACTGACTGACTGACTGACTGACTGATAGACAACGCATAGACCCAAACCGCTGGACCTAAAGGACAGAAATTTTGAATGACGATTCTTCTCATAGTGTAGGGGTGCACTAAGAAAGATTTTTGAAAAATTCTTCTTAGATTTTTTAAAATTAAATTTTTAAGCTGTTTTAGTAACTCTTTTTTAAGTTTGCATTTAAAATAATATTTTGAGTGTTATAAAATTTATATCGCGAGAAAGATCATAAATATTTCTTTAAAATGAAATCTTTTTCGAATCTTTACCTCCATTTTCTGCGTTTTGGGGAATTTTTAAAGATTAATTTTTAGAATTTAATTTATTAAATGCTAATCACATGGTATCTGGTCTTTTTGTGATACTTTAAATTAATTTTGCGTCACGTGCATAACAGCAAAATAAATTGACATAAATTTTCTTTTTTCTTCTTTCCAATGGCCAGACAACTGGACATTATCTAAAAAGATATATCAAAAAGATATTAAAATACAGGAAAAGAAATGTTTCTCAAACACTATTATATTAACTAAGTGTACTTTATTCTTTAGTATGTTCCATTAGATTTAATTTGAATATTTTCTTCTACATTATTTTGTCTATAAAAATATTCGTTATGATAATTTTTATAAACATAGTTTGTGGGCTTTTTCTTTCCATCTATATATATAAAACAGTTTCGTGACTGACTGACTGACTGACAGATTACGCACAGCCAAAACCGCTGGACCTAAAGGGCTGAAATTCTTCTTAGATTTTTTTAAATTAAATTTTTAAGCTGATTTTGTAACTTTTTTAAAGATTGCATTTAAAATAATTATATGAGGATTTTAAAATTTATATCACGAGAAAGAACATAATCGAAATCGTTTTCGAATCTTCACCTCTATTTTCTGATATTTTTGGTGAAACTTTAAAGATTAATTTTTAGAATTAATCGGCTTTCGGTACTGAGGGTGCTCGGATCGAATTCAGAAACTTTCCATTAAACACCTCCGTGTCTAGGCCGGACATGGGCACGTTAAATCCGTAGGCTGGAAAGTCCCTCTATGATGTCAGACAAGGGGGGAGGGTGCTAGTCTTTCAGATGTCCCCCCTGGGAATGCTCTGTCAAATTTGAGGTGGCACCTTGCTAAATATGACAATGAAAATTAGTGCGTAGTTTGTAAAATTTCAAACTTAAAACTTTTTCTATGTGTAATTAATTACTAGATAATTTAATTAATAACACCCATTGCTTGAAATTTAAAACTGTTGGCATTAAATTTAGTGATTATCTTTTCATCAGCGGTTTTCATGTTTAGATAATTACAGAGCAAAAAAATCCTCGTATCTCAATGGATTCACTAAATTTAATATCCATCACATCTTTCTTCTATGTGTAATTAATTACTAGATAATTTAATTAATAACACCCATTTCTTCAAATTTAAAACTGTTGGCATTAAATTTAATGATTATATTTTCAACAGCGGTTTTCATGTTTAGATAATTACAGAGCAAAAAAATCCTCGTATCTCAATATTCGGATTGAACATCTTCGATGTCAGTCACCCGCTGCTTCAAAATTAAAACTGTTGCGCATTAAATTTAGTGATTATCTTTTCATCAGCGGTTTTCATGTTTAGATAATTGCAGAGCAAAAAAATCCTCGTATCTCAATATTCGGATTGAACATCTTCGATGTCAGTCACCCGCTGCTTCAAAATTAAAACTGTTGCGCATTAAATTTAGTGATTATCTTTTCATCAGCGGTTTTCATGTTTAGATAATTACAGAGCAAAAAAATCCTCGTATCTCAATATTCGGATTGAACATCTTCGATGTCAGTCACCCGCTGCTTCAAAATTAAACCTGTTGCGCATTAAATTTAGTGATTATCTTTTCATCAGCGGTTTTCATGTTTAGATAATTACAGAGCAAAAAAAAATTTCGTATCGGATTGAACATCTTCGATGTCAGTGACCTACTGCTTCAAAAGTAAAACTGTTCCGCATTAAATTTAATGATTATCTTTTCATCAGCGGTTTTCATGTTTAGATAATTACAGAGCAAAAAAAATCATCATATCTCAATATTCGGACTGAACATCTTCGATGTCAGTCGATGAAATGCCTGAAATTCTGAAAGCGTTTTTCTTACAATTTGGCATAAAACGCTGTTACCCCGAAGGTAGGATTGACCGTAACTAAAACTAAATATCATTTACATTCTTCTATTTTGTACCTCTGGAACTGTAAAAGAATCATGCCACCTAAATAAACTATTCTTTTCCAAGTAAGCATTATAAATAAATCAGTTATTGTGATTCAGCAATATGTTACATTATTAAACCGGGTAATTGCATGCACGTGATGTTAAGTTTTTTAATGTATATTCTGGAAGGTAATGAGCAATGCTACCAACTTTTGTATGCTATGTTATTTCGTTGAGTGCAGGTAAACATCACGCGATCCGTGTGAAAAATTGAAAATACATAACAAGATTTAAATTTGGACAATGCAGATTTTCCTGTATGATTTCCTCTTGCATAACAACCACTCTTCTTTCAGAGCGCACTATGTGATATTGGTAGGCCTGTCATGTATTCGAATATAAAAGATTGCATATTAGTGCCTTTTGTGCTTCCTGACTACTACGGGAGTAATTTAATGTGTTACTTCCTTTTGCATTGATGTTTTCAGGCTTCGAATAAAGTTTTGTACTGTACGAGCAGTTAATGTAACTAAAAATAATTACAAGATAAAAAGAACTTTTTATATACCATGTTTTTAAATTTTCTGTTGAATCATATAAACTTGACAATTCTATGTATTAATAAATACTTTAAAAATTTTTTTTGATGAATTATCCTATCAACTTGAAAGAAAATAAAGTTAATTGGAAGTTAACTTGCGTTTAACTTTTCGTTCCCGTCCGGGCCAACAGATGGCTGCACTAGTCTACAAAACAAAATTAACTGAAAATAATAAAAATGTGGTAAAAATCTGCTTAAAGATGGCTAAAAGTATTTAAAAAAAGTATTGTCATCGTGTTCTGAGCTATTCTAAAAGTTTCAGATGTGTAGCTAGTCGGGAAGTTAGTTAAAAATCGATTGCAAGATTTGTACTGTTTTGTACAGTTAAAGATTGAGCGACTTTGAAACATTTTTCTTTTTAGAAGTCAAGGTGATGATACAAGTAAGACGTAAATCTACAGACGTTTTCCTTCCCTGATTTTGAATGTTTATTCTTTAATAATATTTTTAATTTTCTTAAATTATTTAACCTTTTGAAATGCGACTACCGTTGTATATACCCCTTTGAAATCAGAGCCATATAATGTTTTTTATTGCAAAAAGCTGTCTTAATTGTTATGAGCTGAAGGATTTGAAATCCTGAATCGTTTTATGAATAAAGTTATTATCCCGAACCGCTATACAAAAAAGATTCTTTGTTTCTTTTGTTGAACTAAGCAAAGGGAAAGATACAAATGTAGCTAAGCAAAACGCTTTATCTAGTAAATGTCTGAATGTGTATAGAATACCGAGAAACATGAAAAATTAAGATAAGCTGCTTGAAACATTGTACAAATGAACTGTCTAGTGGCTTTAAATGTTAACACTCTTTTGGGCTACTTCTATTCTGTTTTTAGCCATTATCTTTTGTGATGCACAGATAATAGGGAGTTCAGTATAATTCAAAGGATATGTATGAGGGAAAATTTTCTTGAAATTATTATTTTCTACGTAAATTTTGAATTGTGCCCTTAGGATACGAATTGTACCGGGGATATCAACTATGGCATTTGAAGCAAGTTTTTAAAACGGAACCTTTTAAAATTTTTGGAGAGATTCTATGAATATATCTCTATTAGAAATAATCTACTTAATACAATAACAGAAATTTTTCGAAAAATGTGTATTTATTTAAAAAAAAAAAACATAAAAAAGGACTTTTAAAATGTAGAAAAAGAAAATTAATTCGAATCTATTTTGTTACGTCAGAAATTAATTTTTAAATCACTCTTTGAGCCTTTATTGCAGCAAATTGTTTGATTGCATTTCTAAAATTTATTGTTTTTTATGGCCGTCTTTTCGGTAGGAATTATTGCTAGATCAGGGGTTTCCAACTTACAAGTGTCCAAGGGCCGCAATCGAAAACATCTGTCTAGTGGCGGGCCGCACTTTAATCAGGACCATACCCAGGACTTTTTTTTCTTACGGGGGGGGGGATTTGGAGGATATGTGTATAGTATATACTATGAAATTTTTAAAAATTCGAGGATGAACCTCTAATAATGACCTTGATTATAACTGGCCAACTTTCGTTAAATTACACAGACACACAAAAAAACTCAAATAGGAAGTGGGTATTTTAACATCATTAATTTCATATTTAAAAAACTTCCATACTAAAATGATTTAAATTATGTATCAAGTGTACAGACATTTACATAAATCTTAAAATTTTCAAAAAGAGAAAAAAACTTACATACAAGCACGCAAAATGTTCAGTGAGAGAATTGAGGTCTGTCTGCTGCAGCCACCAAAGCACGTATGTCCACCTCAAGCTCTGTTGTTGAGAGTCTCAGGAGATGGAGTAGAGAAGAATCTGTTAGGCGGCTTCTATTATTGTTCTTAATAAATTTCAACGTAGAAAATACACTTTCGCATAAGTACGTACTCCCGAACATTGATGTAATTTTCTGCCCAAAGTCTCGCAGATTTGGAAATTTTTCTTTTGTTAATAATTTAAAGAAATCTGCTCCCCTTTCTTCCCTCGTTTGAAAAAATGTATCCGCTTGTAGGTCGCATAGTTCAAGTTGAAGATGAGTTGGTTGATCTTCAATCTTTGCTTGAATAGGATTACTAAATAGCAGCATGCTATTTTTCAACGACTCAAAATCTTTAAATCTACTGTCAAACTCCTCTATGATTTCTTGGACATTTGTAGCAAATTCAGAGAAGTCAAATGTCTCATCATTTTCAATTTCTTCAGCTAACTTCCGACAGCTTGTAAAATGGACCAAATCGTTTTTCTTTAAGGTGACTTTGAAAATTTTTAACTTATTTCGAAACCCATTTACGTGGCCCATCAAATCTGACATCAGCTTGTTTCTTCCCTGGAGATTTAGATTCAGTTCATTAAGATGAGTGGTGATGTTGGTGAGGAAAGCCAATTCTTTTAAGAAATCTACACTTTGGAGCTCTTCTTCCAGTTGTGTAGTGTCTGTTGAAACAAACTTGTTCAGGAATTCTGGGATGTGTTTTCTTATGCCAAAGAATCTCTCGAGACACTTTCCAGCACTCAACCATCTTACATGATTGTAGAGCAGCAAATCCCCATATTCTGCTTCCATTTCCTCCAAAAACTGCTTTAGCTGCCTGTGTAAAAGTGCACGATTTCCACCTCTTATCATATTGATAACTTTTATCACAAGTTTGAAAACTTGATTTGGTTTCACCGACTTTCCACACAAAGCTCCCCGATGAATAATACAATGGATTGTCGGACAAGTTACTCCATTTTCTCTTAGTAATCCAACCAGTCCACATTTTCCTCCTACCATTACTGGTGCACCATCCGTCACAATTGCTGAACATTTATCAAAACCTCCGATTTTGTTAACTGCTTTTTTCACGGCTTCATAGATGTCCTTTCCTTTCGTGGTTTCAGTCATTGGACATATTTCTAATAATTCTTCCTTGGTAGCAATATCTTCTTGAGTTACACGTATAAATATTAGCAACTGACTTACATCTGTTTGGTCAGTGCTTTCATCGAGGCAAAGTGAGAAATAGGTACTTTTTTCAACTAAACTAATTAATGATTTTTCTACCTGCTCTCCCATATCAATAACTCTTCTCTGTAAAGTTTGGCTAGAAAGTGGCACTGAATCAAATTTCTCGGCTAATTTAGGATCCCCAAAAGCCTTTGCCATTTCAATAGCACATTTTTTTACTAAATTGCCATCAGTAAATGGTTTTTTTCCTTTAGCAAGCAGAAGAGAAACGGCATACGAAGCATACAAAGCAGATGATTGACCGTGCAATATTTTGGAAAAAAAAAAACCTGTCTGCTGTTTCACTTTCTTCTTCAGCTCTGAAATCAAGATATTTCGATCTTCTCCTCCATATCTTCGATACTTTTCTTCATGGATTGAATAATGTCTTTTCATATTGTATTCTTTAGGCACTGATACCACTTGCATGCAAACCAAACATTGGAACTTCCCATTATTATTCGCAATTAAGTAATTGCTTTCCCAACGATCATTGTAAGCTCTGTTTTCATTTTCAATCTTGCGTTTCTTTGAAATTCCACCCATACTTATAAAATTAATAATTAGAGAGCATACGCACAGTATCGTTTTTAAAGAAAACCCTATCTCGTAACACGTGCTTTCTTGGTCACAGAAGAAATACACACCTATCTTTTCCTTTCAGGAGAAGAGACTTGGGAGAACCCCTCACAGGACGAGTTTATTTTACTTGAAGGTTGGAATGCTGCGATATGGGGTAGGTATCCTGGGGCTACTTTAGTTCAGCTTAGTATCCTCGAGAAAACCCGTACCACCTAAAGCCGGGGAAATGGACAGTCCATGCAGAAATGGGCGGTGATCACATAGCAGGGTCAAGTCTCTTCTCTTGGTGCGAACAATTGAGTCAGCAGGGGTGAAAGGAAATTGGTTATGGCCCTGGGTTAAAAATAAGCCAGTGGATGACTTCTCGGACGTATAACAATGGGGAAAGGGAGTCAGGGGGTATGAAATAGAGTGGACACCCTACTTTTCATGTAATTCGAGAAAAATCAATCTTTTTTGTAAATGAACAGCATTTGAAAACAATATGGATTTTTACAAAAACATTTTTCGTTAACTAAGAATATCTAAATTGATGCTGAAAATTATTTTCCTAGAAGTCTTCGCGGGCCGCATGCGTCCCGCGGGCCGCCAGTTGGAAACCCCTGTGCTAGATCATTCAATCGCTCTTGAGTTGTTGTTTGTAGAAGAGCTGAATGTTATAATTCACCGCGGTGTGTGGTAGAGAGACGGTTAATAATAAAACTCTTATAACAACTCCAGAGGCAAAACATAAATAAAGACTTGAGGAACAAACACTAAGGTGGCGTAAAATGAAAAGCTGTCAGTGGGGCCGTTGATAGCGATCAAAAGTCTATAAATGTTGCAAGACAGATGGTGACGTTATTTTATTGCCCACAATATAAATTTCAGGTAATAGTCAAAGTGGTATACCAAACGAAAATTATGGTGGTAGGTGCTTGGTAGACCATGAACACGAGCAGTGAAATAAGGGAACAATGGGGACACGAAATGCTAAAAGAAAGGCAGCCCACTGTCCAATGAGAGATAAAGGGGCGGGACATTTTTATTATCTTTTCTGCTCACTAGAACTTGTAATTGTTTATTTATTTCATTTTATTCCGGGGAAACAAAATGGGTGACAATTTATGATAACCTGTAGATTTTTTGTATGCTATTTTTTTTATAAAATTAAATAATAATTATTGTTCAATAGGCTTAGTCATATCTTATCTTTAGACTAATTTAACATATTGACATTAAACAATATTAGTTGCATTGAAAAAATATTATTTTGGGGGACTTATTCTTGAAAAAATGTTAGATTTCTCAAACTTGCAATACTTTAGCCAGTAGTGTAAATGTTGATGTAATTTATACCCATGATTCGGGATGGATTTCTTATTATATCCCACAGAAATGTACGTTAAAAAATATTGATATTGTAAATATCTGAATAAAAAACGAAGTCTCATTTTTAGCTGACAATAGAATTTCATTTAGTTGATTCCTTTTAAATTTTATCGACTTATTTAAGGGATTCTTAACTTTGCTGCAACCCCAAACTTTGACGGCTTCAAAAAAGAGTGTTACATATACATACATACATACATACATATCTATATCTATATCTATATATATATATATATATATATATATATATATATATATATATATATATATATATAAGGCAAAGTTGAAAGTGAAAAACCAGTATAAGATCTAAAACTACTTGCAGCCAGGATCTAAAAACAGGAAAAGATAAGTATTAGATAAATTTTTGACAGCATCTCTTCGTCAGCGGTGCCGATAGTGTCTAAAAACCAATGGATTGTTTCTGATAAGTATGATCTAATCAATAAGCATTATATATATATATATATATATATATATATATATATATATATATATATTCTATATTTTTTACTATGAATTTTTTCCCTTATTGTATATATTTATGAACTAAGAATCCAACATACTTTTGAAAAATTGTACTAGCTTTGTTCAAAAAATTTTTTAAACAAAATGATAAGTTTCACTCTTTACATTTCACAATTAGCTCTATTTTAAATTCTTTACCACGCAAACAGAATCATACACGTTAGAATAAAAACAACATAAATTTAACTTCATTTAAAATTTTATGTCGCAGTGCAATAAAAGTTTTCCAGCCTTTTAATTATTGACTCTACCATTCTCTTTATGCGTTATGTACTTTCTTTCAATTGAGATTAATTTAATTGTGAAAAACCTCAACAGAGTAAAATGCTGCAATTTTATATTAATCCCTTGAAAGTTACTATCACGCATGCGACTGATAAAAAAATGGGACTTTTAGAATTTGAGTTTAATATGCATTTAATTAAAACGTGTCTTAAATGTATTATGTTTTTAATTTTAGGTACATTTACGTATTTTAATTTTTAGCTGAAGGTTGTTAATTTTTAAGTATTTTTATTTTATTAGAAACTTACTTACTTTGATTAAACTTATTTCCTTTGAATTGATATTTTCTTTAGAGAGATGTAGATATTGTTTCGAGAATATTTTATTATAAAAGGAAAAAAGCAATTATGATTTTTATTGTATCAATAAAAAATGTATTTATATATCTTTTAAAGTTTTTTAAAGAAATGAATATGTAACAGACGAATTAATCTCAGTCATTTTAGGCATAATTTATTAGTTTATACATAATTTGTTATGGGCATAAAATATTCATTTGTAGTTATAAGAGTTAATTATTTGTTATTTGCTTGTAAAATTTTATAAGGAAATTTATTCCAAGGAATATCAATTTTATTTATGAATATAATATTACATTTATCTTTTATTTAACGGTCATTCCGGGCCTTTGCCATGGCTGAAGGTAATTTTATACTGTGATGTGCGCCATCCACATTGTATAGTGGTTAGTATCTCCAACATACCTCGGAGTGGGCTACATTTCGAATTCCAACTAAGGCACAGACTGTCCTGTTATGTCGCCTTATGGCGAGTGTTATTGGTTCGCCTGTATAGTGCTCCTATAATAAAGGTACCAACAAATCTCCTACCTAGTGTAATGTGGACCAATTTGCTATCCCCAAAAGAAAATATCTTCGACTCAACGGTCTTCCACTACAAGTACAATTACAAAAAACCAGGAGAGTCATAGACTTGTAGCCTTACTAGAGCTGATGCCACAAGGTTGTCTAAACTTTGGACCAGACATATCAGATTCTTGTGATTCGATAATGTCATCAAATCTTTTTTGTCTTGCATCCATTGCACTGATGGTCTGGCAACTTCCGGCCATATTCTTTATTGTCTTGACATGCCGAAGAATGATCTGTAAAACGATAATGATTACCTCCTGAATTGTAAAACTAACGCAATTCGGATCCATGAACTGATAGAATAGAATAAAAAATCAGTTTGTATTACTAAAAGACACTTTCGGGATCACGCAATTAACCTACAAAAAGTACTGCTATAACCAAAGATTAAGTTCTTTCTCTTTGGACATCTCAACGAAAAACATTCAAATAGATAATCGTAGTTAGACAGTTGAACATGGACGTTTTCCTGTGTCTTGAGACGGGGGTTAAAAGACCTTTCCTTTTGTCCCAATTCCGCTTTGGCGGGCGGAACAATTTGAAAGAAATTATATAACGACTCTCAATGGACCGCTTTATGCCAATTCGCTGGAGAGCGATATCCCGTAACAGATCAAACTAGATTAGTTTGTCTAGGGACTCCAGCTCTGTGACCTACAGCACGGTCTTGGAGTGAAATAACTATCAAATGATAGCAATATTTATACTGTATACAAAAAAAAGGAGATACACCATAAAATTTGTGATCTAAGTTTGGGTGATCTAAGAATGTTTGTGCTGCTTCTAGGATTTGTTATTGTCAAACTACCCATGGTCACTAAGAATTTACCTGCGTATAACACGAAAATTATCATTTAAAGTTTTGAAAATGCGACCTCAGTAGGAGTGAGTCGAAATAAATTATCCACACTTGTCGAAATAAATTATCCAGACTGAGACGTCTTTTGTCTCATAGTCTCCGCCGATGCCCATATACAGTCCTCACTGCATTTATATTGAACTAGCTGAAAACACGCACTTCGTTACGGAGTACATTCAAATTAAATACAACGATCAATGTATGCAATTAGTGCCAAATATATATATATATATATATATATATATATATATATATATATATACACACACTCAAGAGCCAAAACATTATGACCACCTGTCAATAACGAGTTGGCCCACCTTTAGCGCGCAACACAGCTTCAACCCGCCTTGGCATGGATTCCACAAGTCCTTGGTAGATGGCCGGAGACAGATTGTACCAGATGTTTAAGCAACGGTCACGCAAATCCGAGATATTGCGAATTGGTGGTCTTTGAACTCTGAGCTGCCGTCCCATGACATCCCAAATGTGTTCTATCGGATTGAGATCCGGTGAGTTAGGCGGCCAGGACATTAACTGGAATTCAGCATCATGTTCCTGGAACCACTCCAACACAATTTTAGCCTTGTGATACGAGGCGCTGTCCTGTTGGAACATTCCATTTCCAGCTGGAAAAACAGAGGCCATGTAAGGGTGCAACTGGTCCGCAATGATGTTCAGATACCCTGTAGCATTCATGGTCTGCTCTACCACAACCACGGGTCACAGAGACGCCCAAGAGAACGTCCCCCAAAGCATAATACCGCCACCACCGGCCTGTGTATGACCTACTGTACATTGAGGGAGCAACAGTTCGCCTGGAAGACAGCGTATCCTGACACGGCCATGGGCGTGATGAATGACAAACCGTGATTCATCTGACCAGGCAACTCTCTCCCACTGATCCATGGACCAGTCGCGATGTTCCCGAGCATAGCGCAGGCGCAGTTGGCGATGACGCTTTGTCAGCAAAGGCACACGAGTGGGACTTTTGCTGCGTAGCCCCATATCCAGCAGTGTCTGCTGAACAGTGTGCTGCGATACTATTCTACTTGGCCCTGCATTGTATTGGGCTGTCAGCTGAGCCACTGTCTGGCTCCGGTTTTGCTTCACCATGCGAGACAGTCTCCGACGACCTTTTCTTTGATAGCGTGTGGACGTCCAACACCATGTCGTCTACTGCTGGTTTCGCCGTCATTCATCCACTTTGCATAAGTACTAACAACTGTAGGTCGCGAACAACCCACGAGTCGTGCAGTTTCAGAAATACTTGTTCTGAGCCTTCGAGCCATTACAATCTGCCCTCTATCAAAGTCGCTTAGATCCGCAGCCTTTCCCATCACACACAGAAGTAAGTGAAAGAATGATTCTTCAGACTCTCCAGCAGCAGTTAAATACCACTTCCACGTGATCACGTGCCTTCCACGTCATCCAGGCGAATTCATTGCAAAATGTAGGGGTGGTCATAATGTTTTGGCTCTTGAGTGTATATACTTATAATAAATACGATGATCAATGTAAACAATTGATGTAAAAAAATAATACATTTATAAAAAATCGTAAGGGATATTTTTATAGACAAAATAGTGTAGAAGTAAATATTCAAATTAAATCTAATAGAACATACTAAAGAATATAGTACAGTTAATGTAGTACAGTTTGAGGAACTTATCTTTTACTGTATTTTAATATGTTTTTGGATAATGTCCAATCGTCTGCCGCATTAGCAAGAAAAAAAAAATTTCCGTCTATTTCGTTGTCATGCACGTGACGATAAATTTATTTAAAGTACCAGAAAAAGAAATCACGTGATCAGCATTTAATAAATAAAATTCTAAAAATTAATCTTTAAAAATTCATCAAAAATGAGAAAATGGAGGTAAAGATTCGAAAAAGATTGCATTTTAAAGGAACTTTTATGACCTTTCTTGTGATATAAATTTTATAACCCTCGGATTATTATTTTAAATGCAAACTTTAAAAAAGTTGCAAAAAAGCTTGAAAATTTAATTTAAAAAATCTAAGAAATTTTTTTTCAAAAATCTATCTTAGGGCAGCTTTACACTATAAGAAGAATCGGCATGCAAAATGTCAGCCCTTTAGGTCCAGCGGTTTGGTCTGTGCGTTGTATGTCAGTCAGTGAGTCAGTGCGTTACGGAACTGTTTTATAAATATAGATAACCAGGGCTTGTGGCGGCACTGTGGTACAGCGCGCTGGTTTGAGTGTGCTCAGATCGAATCCCGGCGTTGCGCCACGAAAAATATGCCTCCGTTTGTATTTGCCCCTTCATAGGGGGCAATGCTGTCCGCCTGTATGGTGTCCCCATAATAAAATGGACAAGTAGAACTGCGGCGTAGTATAGGCGAATGTTTAACGACAAGTGCCTCTGCATTGAAAAAAAAATATAGATAACCAAATTCAGAAAACTATGAACATAATATATCGCCGAATGCGGTTATGTATCCGACACAAGAGTCAATAAATGAAGAGTTTTAGGATAGATGCCTGTTAAGAAACTTTATTGAATGCAATGCTAGGTCAAATAACATAAACCGCGCTATTCAGCGTTGATTGCAAAGCTAGATACAACATTTTCAATCTCTACTGTCTAAGCGTACAGTGCTGTACATCTGCACTTTGAGCTTATGTTTCTCGGAAAGGAATTTTCCATCTTTAAAAGGACATACCTCAAATTCCTCTGAAAGAATCTGGAGGAAATATTTTACAGGATTACTTTGCTGTATTTTCCTATAACTGTCTTAAGAATTTTTTGGTTTTTTTCATAGGAAATTTAGAAGTCATCCCTGAAGTTAAAATCACTAAAATTGAATATTTTGCTCTTTAAAGTTATACAACATTATTAATAAACATTAAACGCAATTTTTTTGAAAACTTTTCTATGTATTTAAAATTATATATATTCGAATATTTTTATTTGCATCGTGCTCTTATAAATAGACAAATTTAATGAAACAAAAATCATCATAAAATGCGCAAAAAATAGAAATAAAATTTTGTAACCCAGGTCCTTTAAAAATATCTACTCAGGGTTGTACATACACGAGGCCGAAGTTTTAAACTGAAAATGGATGTGTAAAAATGTATGAGACATTGAATTTCATACATCGGGATGACTTGAAATTTTCTGGGGAAAAAAGTACGATTCTAATATGGGTAAACCACTTGTTTATATTTTTGTGGAACTGTGTTTATATGTTCTGAAATCGGTTAAATTAAATAATTAGTTACTAGCAAACTGATCACTGCTGGTATTGGAAAAGAACTGGAACGAAAGATTTAATTATTTAGCGAGTAAATTTTCTGGTATGTTCTGATAACAGCAAAATGTGCCGCATTAATTTATATTTTATTAAACTGAGAAACAGGTGACGTAGATGTCTTGATAACTACGAACACATCGTGTACTTTTCTTGATTTCCGACCCACATATTTTTGTAAGGATAACTGAAGAACAACTGAGATCTGAAACCGATAGCGTTCACTGAACAGCGGTCATTGAATATAAATGAAGCTAGAAAAAATCCGTGGTTTGAAGATGGAAATTAAATAAATATTTTCCTTTAAGAGGGATAAGGGAGTGCAGAAAAGAACTGGGAGGAGAGAAATAGGAATATAATCCAGAAGAGAACCTCTGATATACTAAAGCATTTTTCATCGAATTCTTGACTTGGATAACACAGTCTATATAAGAGGTTTTTGTTATCTTATCTGTCAAAGACAACCTAGATATACACATAAAGCAATTATCATTTATTTTTGTAGAATTTTTAATGATATATCAACATCTAAGAGGGCTGCATAACGATGAATAAAACCTTTTCTATTTCATATGGCAGAAAATAAGGAATTATATTATCAAAGGCATGTTTGATTTTGATGCAGAACCACATGTTTAGTTTTTTAAATACATCCGTGTCACAAAATATAGTTTTTAAGGATTTTCCTATGCATTTTTAGTAATATCTTTTACTTAAAATATGTCTTTAAATAATAATCATGGTATATATAAAACCATTAAAATAATTCGAAATTTAGTTGTCGAAAATTTAACAGTTAAAGGATTTTTAGTTTTCTGCATATTTGCTAATCCAATGGTTATATTCAAAATTTCTTTCTAATTTTTGTACAGAGGAATGGCTTTTAAAAATGTGCCTTCATAGTGAAGTAAAAAGAATCATAAAAATATTATGCCCTTGAATGAGCAAAAAATAAATTTTTTTCTGGCCAATTTTGGCTCGAGGGAAAATATTTTCAGAGCCTTTATTCTAAATTATAAACGTTAGGTCTCATTTAAGGGAATTGAATCAATAAATTACCGCACAAAATGTCACAAAAGTACCTTTCGAGGAGTACCGCGTAATATCCTTTTGGAAGAAAAGCAATTATATAGGGAAAACTGATAATGATTACCGAAAATTATTTTAAATGACATTATTTTTCCCATAGTAAACCACCTTTCTTTTATTATTTTTTACTATACTTTATCATGTCTAGTTTTAAGGCAAATTGAATTTACATTTTATCTTTAAACAGGTAAACCAGTAACTACCAAATAAAAATTAAAGAACTCTGATAAAAAGTCAGAAAAATTATCTCCCCCGTTTATCCTTGCATTATTTTATAGTCATTTTGATATTAGTAGAGTTGGTATTCATTTTTTATTATCAAATACATATCCTCTTTTTCAACTATAGATATTTGTTTGATATTTCTTTGAATAATTTATATAATGATGACGAAAAAGTTACACTATTTAATAACTGATATTTGGAGCATTTTCTTTCATAACAAAGTCAGTTATAAAAGGATATTCTTTCTGAAAATTTTTATAAATCTTAATATCGCTTATATTAATGAAAAAGAACGTTTAATTAACTTTCACTCTAAACTGAATATTTTATTAGGTTGACCAAAACGTCCGTTCGTTTCTTAGGTAAAATACGCATTTTTGATTTTCTGCTATAACTTTACTGAGAAACATTTGTTATTGAACAGCATAAATTTAATGTACAATATTTATCTACAGCTGGGAAATATCTATATATTTTCCATAAGCATTTCTTACATGCATTTACTCTGAAATAGTAAATTAATGTTTGGATCAGTGAAACGCTTTTAATGGATAAACTAAACAAAACAAAGTTCTAAAGCACATTGACTTTCACTTCCACTTTTCTAAACTCCTTGGTCATCTCAAATTCTTTCGACTGAAGTCTGATTTCTCTCTCGTCTTGTAAATAACGGTTTTATTTTTTAATCTATCTGAGGTAGCACTTCTTTTTAATGAAATTTCTTTTTTTTTTCTCAAGAGCAAGAATTTTAATCTAACTTTTTGTGTTTATTGTTTTTAAGTTACAGTCTTTCGATTTAGAATACAGATACAAGAATTTTTTTAAATGGGTACTTCGGGGAGCTATTGTCTTTAATGTATCTCTGAAAAGAAATCCTTTCCAACTCTGGGAAGAGAACGAGATTTTATTTATTTCCTTTCTATTAGTGGCAACATCAGATGTTTTTTTCCTTTCCTAAATGAATTCTATTGTTATGAGACTTTTTTTTTGTATCTTGTTTCTCTATTTTTTTTCTTTCATTTAGACAGAAGATTGAGCTGACGCCTCAGCTTTCAAAAAATGTGTGAAAAGTAAATCAGTTCAAATATAGCATTGTTTTAGATACGTACTTTCCATTTCTAAAGTTTAACGTCTAGAAAGAAAGTAACTATCCATTTACACATTTGAAAGTGGAGATACTCGCTGTTATCTTCTTGTGACGGAACACATATAGTGCATATATATTAAAACGGGTAATTTCTGATGGATTTGTTAAGAATTAACTATTTTTTTTAATGTACCTAATTAACTTTTAGTAGCTGGCTTTTATTGGCTTCTGTAAAATGGCATAGAAATCACTGGAGAATACTGTACATTTTTATTGGATAATTTAAATAAGTGAAAATAGGACGAATAATTCCTATTTAGCTGAAAAAAGTTCTTTTCCTTCATGACAATGTTCTAGCTTATAAATGTGTGATTGCGGCAACAAAACTATTATAATAACGTTTTCCAGATTTGGCCACCTCGGACCACTTCTCATTCATAAATAGAAAAAAAATCTTGCTGGGTAGATATTTCCAACAAATGCCGAAGTGGTTAATGAAGCAAACGTTTTATTTAGTAGAGTTCGATAAGTCTTACTTTACAGAGGTGATAAAAACCTTTAAAATCGCATACAATGTATCGACCATAAGGGGAACTATGGAGAAAAATAAAAAATTTTTTTTCCCAAAAAAGTCGTTTGCATTATTTTTGTATGGTCCTATCAAACAACCCTCGTATGTAGTATCTTATGAGTTAATATATATATATATATATATATATATATATATATATATATATATATATATATATATATATATATATATATATATATATATATATATATATATATATATATATATATATATGTATATATATGTATATGTATATGTATATATATATATATATATATATATATATATATATATATATATATATATATATATATATATATATATATATACATATATATATATATATATATATATACATATACATATATATACATATATATATATATATATATATATATATATATATATATATATATATATATATATATATATGTATATATATATATATATATATATATATATATATACAGGGTGTTTCATATTGAATGGGACAAAAAGAATAGCATAGTACACATTCTGTAATTGATCTATTTAGCCGGAGTAAATTAATTATGTAACTACAATTATACAAGTTTTATCTGGCAACAGCGAAATATTCTTCCGGTTACGAAATCGCCGCTAGAGGCACTGTTAATCGAAATGACGCCATCCATGCAGGAGAAAGCGTACTGTGTTTTGGAATACGTCAAAACATTATCGTTTATCGTTCCCCCAGTTAGAGGAAGCGGTTCCTGGCTTCATTCTGCAGCAAGTCGGTGCTCTACCACATAGGCATAAAAACGTACGTCAGTATCTGAACGGTAGTCTACCTCATTGCTGGGTCAAACGATATGCCATTGCTTTGTTGGCCACCGAGATCACCAGATCTAACCCCTTGTGATTTTTTCTATGGGGTTCTGTGAAAGACAAAGTGTTAGTGCCTCCATTTCCCAAGGACTTACAGCAACTGAAGCAGCGGATAACTGAAGTGCTCGAACCATTAACAACAGATAGTCAATCACGAGTATGGCAGGAACTGAAATACCGCATAGATATTTGTCGTGTCACCGGAGGAGCACACATAGAACATTTATAAAAACTTGGATAACTATAGTTTCACTGTAAATTTGATTCATCAAAATAGAGTAATTACAAAGTTCACAGGTATGCTTTCTTTCTGTCCCATTCAATATGAAGCACCCTGTATATATATATATATATATATATATATATATATATATATATGCACTTTTCTTCACATAGACTTTTATTAGAATAAAAGGAATGAGAAAGATACGACGATCAAAATACGACTTTCTATGTCTGTCATTAACTATACGAATCCCTTGTTCTTTATATACCTATGGCACAATTTCTAATTTGTCTAAGGCCCACTTGAACGGTTACCGTTATCTCTCTTCTTTGCGTCCCAAGTACAGAGAATAGGATTTTACGGAAAAAAAAGTGTATTGGAAAAATGAGTGATATAAAAGCGAAATAATCGAAAACTTATTGTCAAAAGTAGATTTATTGAATTCGCTGAACTTATTATCTCAGGAAGAGTTATCCGTTTTTTGGATTGTACATCACAAAAATTAAATACAAATGGTCCTAAAGTAGGCCAACATGACTCTCAAACAAATCCTTTTTTTAGACGAAAGAAACGGAACACATGAGGGGGTGTATTACTATTTAATCCAAACTTAATCTAAATTATAATGTAATGTTTATTTAATACATTCGAATTACCAATTTTTTTGCGATTCCCATGTCAATATTTTAATCATGCGTGTTCTCCGCACAGATATCATCGTACATCAGTTTGCATAATTAGATGTTCAAAATACACTGATCAAAACAATTAGGGGAGCACATGGTTTTCACGAAATTACGCAAACACTTACACCGATGAGTAACATAAAATAAATCATCCATAATTTACAGCCCAGCAGGAAACAGAAGAAGAAAACTTGATACGCAAATCAAAGTTCATGACGTCAAAAACCAGAAAAAGAACATAAGGGTGGAAATCGGGATGTTGCAGAAACATCTGTTTCACTGCCTTAACTGTGAAATTCGATTGCTGAGTTATACTTTTTGAGAAAAGGTGACTTGAAAATGTCTCAACAACGTAATTTACCGGAATCCATGGCATGGCGTATTATAGGCAGACTTGAATCCGGGCAAACACAACGAAGTGTCGCGGACGCTGTTGGAGTCGCCAGAAGTGTCGTTGCAAGGCTGTGGAATCGATTCCAAGAAACAGCGAATGTTAGACGTCGACCAGGGCAAGGTCGGCCACGCGTCACTACAGAAACTGATGACCGGTATATACTGTTAACAGATCGTCGAAACAGAACAGACAATGCTACTGAGCTGCAAAGACAGTTGCTCTTGGCAATAGGACGAAGGGTGTCCAGCCAAACAGTATGTAACAGGCTTCATGACGGAGGTCTCTATGCACGTAGGCCAATGGTCTGCATTCCGTTGACCTCACGCCAACGTGCGGCCCGAAGAAGATGGGCTGCTGAACATCGAGATTGGGACCAACATGATTAGAGCCAAGTGCTGTTTACAGAAGAGTCCCGATTCAGTCTGGAGTGTGACACCCGACGTGTTTTGGTATGGAGGGAAAGGGGCACTCGAAATAACCCCACATTTTTCGAGAAAGGTCACAATACAGACGAGCTGGTTTTATGGTATGCGGTGGAATCAGCATAGGTGGACGTACGGACCTGCATGTCATTCGGAATGGTACTTTGACGGCCCGAAGGTATGCAGACGAGATACTGAGACCTCATGTCATACCTTACACTGCAGCTATTGGAGATTCCTTTGTTTTCCAACATGATAATGCCAGACCGCATACAGCTCGTCTTGTGGAGAACATGCTTGAAGCTGAAACAATACAGCGTATGGAATGGCCATCGTGCTCTCCTCACCTAAATCCAATCGAGCATGTTTGGGACATGCTCGGACGACGCATTGTTGTGAGACCAAGGCCTCGTTTTACTCTCGGAGACTTGGAGATTGCACCTCTTGAGGAGTGGAACAGTATTCCCCAAAGTCTTATTGATAACATCATCTCATCCATGAAAAACAGGTGTGCAGCAGTCTTAGCTGTTCGAGGAGACCACACGCCATATTAAAAATCTTGCATCATTTCTAAACAATACTTTTTTTTATTGTTTACATGTAACCAAATTGTTGCCCTAAATCATCTTTTCATGTTTTTTCCATATTTTCAAAGAATTAAAGCTTAATTACAAATTTATTTACGTCTTTTTATCTGTATTGCGCATTGATACGCGTGTACTATCCATTTTATACCAATACGTGGCTGCCTCTCACGGTTTTCTTAACTTATTTTCTTGCTCCCCTAATTTTTTTGAGCAATGTACATTACAACTTCACGAAAAAATACTGCATAAAAATATGGACTATTTATTGCGGAAATACGCAGAGAAAATCTTTGTACTGACTCTTTACAATATGATAATAACAACTCATTCTGTACATAAACCTATAAGATTTTACTGAATATATTGCATACATATCACAGAGAGCTATTGTAAATATCAGAGAAATTAAAAAAATTCATATCTCTAAAGATCTAAAATTTTCAAAAAATGCAATTCGTATGAAAGTATTAAACAAGTGAAACGGGAATTGGAAGATAATCCTTGGAGAATAAACTTCAAAAATCCCCTTACACTCTGTCATTATTATTCTGCAGAAGGAAATCTCGAAAGGAAGAAATACGAATGGCAAAATTCAAGATATACAAGCAATACACATTTTGGAAATCAATGCAACAAAAATGTTAATTTCTTGGAAATTAAACATTAAATAACTCTCGGAAGGTTTTTTTAACATTCTAGATTGGTGCATTATGCCTCTAAGCTTCTATTTTATAATACTTTTGAAGTTACATTCGGGAATCATTAAGGGGTATATAAATAGTAAAGGCAAACATTATTATTCATTTATCAAACGGTTAATTAAACACGCCAAAGGAAAATTAAAACATAACAACAGAATTTATCATTAACGGTAAAATTTTATGCTGGGTGTTTGTTATATGCACACACACACACACAAAAATATATATATACACTGCTGGCCACTGAAAATGCAACACCCTGAAGGAAACATGCAAATAACATGAAATTTACAACATGCATTAGCGGAGGTGAGATATGCAAATGATTAGAATTTCAGCGCAGACGCACACAAGCGCTATTTAAGGCTTGGAGATTTCGACGATTTCAAGTTCGGCAATTGTGTTTTTCTTGTGGTTTTTTCAAAAAACGATCAATTATGCCTCGTCGAAAACAGCGATCATCTTTTGATCAAGTATCCGAGTTCGACTAAGGAAGGATAGTGGCCTACCGAGATTGTGGATTATCTTTCAGGGAAATCAGTAGTCGTGTTGGACGAAACCAAACAACTGTAATGCGGATATGTGATCGTTGGATGCAGGAGGGTACGACGGACCGGCGTGTTCGATCGCATCCACCTCACCGCACCACTTCACGTGATGGCAGGCAAATTGTGCGCATGGCAGTGACGGATCGCTCAGTCACATCACGAACCATAGCACAGCACATGCAGTCTGTAACGCATCATCCAGTGTCTGCGCGTACCATTCGACGCCGTTTACAGCAGAATGATCTGTCCGCAAGACGTCCATTGCTTTGTCTACCCTTGACGCAGAACCACAGACGTCTCCGCCGCCAATGGTGCGATGACGGAAGGATGTGGACGGCAGAATGGAATGAAATTGTCTTTACTGACGAGTCACGCTTCTGTCTGCAACACTACCATGGTCGCATTCGAATCTGGAGACACCGTGAAGAGAGGATGCTGAACAGCTGCGTTATGCACCGCCACACTGGTCCTGCACCGGATTTTATGGTATGGGGCGGTATTGGATATCACTCTCGCACACCTCTAGTACGCATTGCCGGTACTTTAAACAGCCAGCGCTACATCTCCGAGGTGTTGGAGCCAGTTGTCCTTCCTTACCTTCAGGGCTTGCCCACAGACATATTTCAATAGGATAATGCGCGACCACACGTGGCACGCATTGTCCAACGGTTCTTCGTCAATCGCCAGATTGAATTGCTTCCCTGGCCGCCTCGCTCTCCGGATCTTTCGCCGATAGAAAACATGTGGTCCATGGTTGCTCTACGATTGACCCAGATTCCATCCCCATCTGCCACAGCAGATCAACTTTGGCAACGTGTGGAAGCTGCTTGGTCTGCTGTACCCCAAGAACTCATCCAAAGTCTCTTTGAATCAATGCCGAGGCGTGTGGCAGCGGTGATCTCCAACAATGGCGGCTACTCTGGCTACTGATTTTGGCTGGAACCACACTTCACAGAAGTCTATAAATTTAATCATTTGATACTTGGTCAACATGTTATCTACAAAATAAATTTTGTTGTGATATCTCTTGTCTTTCATGGTGTTGCAATTTGGGTGGCCAGCAGTGTATATATATATATATATATATATATATATATATATACAGGGGGATATTTATTAAACTGATACTACTCTGAAACTCCTATAATGCGGTCTATCAACCGGAATTCTACCAAAATTGATAGAGGGACTAAGGGCGACATGGGAAAGAGCTTCCGTGAAAAAAGATGTTCCAAAAGTCACCGATATAGGAAGATATGTCGCTGTTGTAGTCGGAGTACGCATGAATTTGCACAAAACGCGAGTAAAACATCAAAATGAAATATCACGACTACGTAGTCGACAGTAGAGCCAGTATTTCCGGGTATGAAGAGAAGGGATGAATACCGAAAAAGTTGTAATAAGGAGACTATAACGAGGATTTTCGTTATAGTCTTCTTGTTAATAATACTTAAGTTAAATGCAGGTAATTATTAAATGTAAAATAATTTAATCGCTTTAATTCCTTAACGTTAACTTTACCTTTAACTGCAAATTTACCTATAAGCATGTTAGCTGTTTAAATCGAATAGCTTAATTTTTAGATGTTCCCCAATACGTGGGAGGTCTCTAAAGCTATGCCCTGCACCATTTCGTTTTCTATTGATAGCATCTGTTAATTGCTTCAGTTGGATTCTTGTCTGGGAACCCTCTTAAAAATTAGTTACGTTTCCTTTGAACTGCTCTTTTTTTATCAATATAATTCGACTCTATAGTACTATACCGCCCTTTTAAAAAGGACCGGATATTTTCCCTCCGTGGGTCGTGCTAATTGCTTGTTAAATCATCGTTCTGGGCAGTGAGACATTGTGTCTCCTTTTCCGATAAGATCAGTCGGCGCGTTTTTGTTTATGACGTCAGAGTGGGCCGTGGGAAAACTTCAATTTCTCCTCTCTTGTGAGGGAGTGACGTCCAATAAAATTAGGCGCCTTTTTACGTCAGCTGTGGCTAGGCCAATCAGCTCCAGTTATGCAGCCAGCACTCTCCTTCTCTCCTACTTGGCGAAGGTTTAGGGCCATTTATTTGGCGGTGAATTTCCGTTTTCAACCTACCGGATGTTCGGACTACGCACATTCCCGGAAGCTCTCCATCCCTGTTCGTACTATCGGTAGCATCCTACTGTCCTGCGTTCCCCTTTGGCGATACTTTAGTTTGTTGCAACCCTAGCTTCTCTTGTGAGCTCCTGTCCAAGGGTTTAAAAATAAGATATTCAGTGAGCCTTTTTTTTATAGAGATAGCTGTCTCTTGATATTTTAGCAAATAAGCACCCCTTTAGATTTGGCTATGCCAAATTCTGTTTCGGGGGGATCATTTATAGATGTTGAACTTGAAATGTTTGGTGACTTTTTTTGACCGGAAAGGTCACATTTTTTTTAGCTCACCTTCAATTTCTTGTATATATTTTTTACTTTGTACTCAAGAGTAGCTCATTGATTGCTGATCCAGAATAAAAAGTTTTTTCTTTTACAAAAACCTTGATTTCGTGTTTAGTCTACTAGTTATAATATACGCCTTCCCAGCCAAAATGTTGGCAGTGATTGCCTGAGGTTATTGTATACTTCCTACTCCACTACGATCCTGTGACGATCTGGCCGAAATTAAGTCCGTTATTATTCACCCGAAGGACTGAGGAACCATCATCTTGCACCTTTGACTTTTTTTTCGACTGCAAGACGTTTAGGACTGCTGCAGTGCTGATCTTGAATCTACATTCCAGTTCACCGATACTATCCTACCAAACCTTTGGTATCCTCCTACCTTGAGAACTTTCTCGTCCCTTCAACGAACTGCTATCTCTTCTTTATCGAAAGGTTCCGTGTACTACTACTACAATTTCTGCTATAGAAAAGTTGCCGTCCTTGAACTCTTCCTATACTACAGAACCTATTTCCGAATACCGAACTACCTGAGATCTCTGTAATAGAAATGGTCCCATGTTCTACTCCTACAAAGTCATAGTTATACAGACGGATAACAAAAAAGTCACTGCAACACCGCTTTATGCAGCAAATTCACTTATCTCTCCTTCAATGTGACCACCAACCTGGTGGACGACACAATACATCCTGAACACTACGTTCTCAACTGCCGAGCGTAACATGTCACCAAGAACGTTCATCAAAGTCCGGGATATGTTGTCCTTTAGGGCCGCAAAGTTAGAGACTCCACCATGATACACCTTGGACTTTAAATAACCCCACAGAAAGGGGTAACATAGGTTAGGTCCGGGGAGCGAATTGGCCATTCAAGCGGAAAAAAGCGACTGATGACCCTTTCTTCTGTTAAGCGTTGGCGCAACAGTTTCCGCGCCGATCTTTATAGCCCAAAATACTGGCTCAGCTGTCGACAACGTAGTCATGAATTTGCATTTTTTTTCATTTTATGCAAACTCTCGGGTGCGCCGACAATAACAGCGCCATATCTTCCCCTGTCGGTGACTTGTGGAACAATTTTTTTTTTGGAAACTTTCCCATATCGTCCTTAGTCCATCTATCAATTTTGGTGGAATTCCGGCAGATAGATCACGCAATAAGACCCATTATTTAACTGTAAAATTGGGTTTTATATATAAGAAAAAATTTACTGTTTTCTAATCCAACTTTAGAAGGAGTATTTGACAAAATTCGCCATTTCAATACAACAATTTAGACGAAATACATCTCTAATGAACCACTAATTAAATTTAGTACTTCCATAAACATATTTACATCCATTAATATCTAATTATTACTTAGAAGATACCAGAAATCCTTACTTTGATGAATTTGGCCTACATTCGTCTAGCAAGAATTAGAATTCTAAGCACTTGGAATGCAGCATTATATTACTTCAAACGCTGTTATTTGGATTAATTTATTCACGAGAAATTTGGAATACGATAATGCATGGTGTGTTTAATATTTACTTACACATGGATACGACGTAATGGCAACCTTCCGAGATATTAAATAAAGGGATTAGAAAACATAAAGCGTAACAAGAAATTCAAAAATAATATAAAATAAATTACATTATTTTAGTGAAACATAACTAGAGGAAAGAAATAAGTAGAAAGGAAGACCAAAGAGCTTATTGGAATGTTATATAAGAAGGGCTGTTCCTTACTAATAAATAACATACAGTAAACAGATATAATGAAGTATAACTTTGAGTCCTGTAAGGAGCTTTTTAACGAGAAATTGCAAATATAAAAATATTTTATATATATATTTATATGAAGACTATTGATATTCTCTTTGAATTGTAATCGCCAAAAGGATTAATAAACAAAAGAGCTTTACTGATTAAATTATAAAAAATGTAAATAAATTGAAAGAAAGGAAATGAAACAAACAAAGTAATTGCATTGACATAGATCAAGATAAAAAATGTTTGAGCAAAATAAGAGTTATTAATTTAAATAAAAACTAGATATGCAGGGTGTAACGAAACTCTTGGGCAAAACTTTAAGGGGTGATAGTACACATCAAGACAAACAATATTATATAAGAAACTTAGGGTCCCAAACGTCTTCCAAAGGAGATAGACGCCATTAAAGTTTAGGGTCCGAAATTTCAAATGATTATAAAAAACGGAAAAATGGGTCAATTCGTTCGCGGTTTTAGCTAAAATTATTCTTTTTGTCAGTTTTTTCTTGAAAAATAAATGTAAAGATAAAGTAAAAAAAAAATGTCGATAGAGGGTGCTTTAGACTTTGGAGTAACGAACAACTATTTTTTACCGTTATTTTTTTATCACATTAAATGCTTTCAAAAGCTTAGCCTTAAACTTAAATTTTGAGCTCAAAATCTGATTCGTTGGAGGTGGTTAAGTAGCGCAAACGGAATTGTGTTCAGGAGTTGAAATTTGAAACTCCCTCCCTCCTGAACAGAGTTCAGTTATTCCCGATCTTGGTGTCGTAGGACTTTGTGTCGTAGACCAGGCAGCAACTACTACCTCCTAGACGTAAAATAAACTAGAGAGGGATGACAAAATTAAAAAATTTATTTATAATACTAGACATGGGCAATTTCTCCTCTCGAAATAAAAAAAAAACAATTTGATGTACGCACGTCGTGCGCATGAATGAAGGTTGAATGAATGATGACACGTAGAAAATGGTACACGCATGATTTTCTTGTGGAATCACAAAAAGTGCTCGAAAGAGCGCCCACCAGCAAGGATGCAGGTCTCACACCGCCGGCGGAGGGACTTTCGAGCATTAGCAAATCTCCCGGATATCGCCTGTTACGACGGCAATTCTCGCAACCAGTTCCTCGTTGGAGTCGACAGGGCTTGCGTAAACAAGACTCTTCATATGGCCCCAGAGAAAGAAGTCTAGACAGGAGAGGTCAGGCGAGCGTGCCGGCCAATTTACCGGACCACCCCGTCCAATCCATCGCCCTGGATATGCTGTATCCAATGCACTTCTCACATTTGCACTGAAATGTGCAGGCGCTCCATCATGTTGGAACCACATACGAGCCTTTATGTTGGCTGGAACACTTTGCAGCAGAACTGGAAGCACCTCTTGTAAGAATACCAGATACGTTCCGCCGTCCAGGCGCTCCTTGGCAGAAGATATGGCCCGATCAAATGATCGTGGATAATTCCGGCCCACACATTTTTGTCATCCCTCTCTCGGTTATTTTACGTTTAGTGGGTCATAGTTGCTGCCTGGTCTACGACCGAGCATCCAAAATCGTGAATAACTGAACTGCGTACAGGGGAGGAGGGGGGTTCAAATTTCACCTCCTGAACACTGTTGAGTTTTCGCGACATAACCACCCCTAACGATTCAGATTTTGAGCTCAAAATTTAAGTTTAAGTCTAAGCTTTTGAAAGCATTTAATCTGATACAAAAAATAACAGTAAAAAATAGTTGTTTGTTACTCCAAAGTCTAAAGCGCCCTCTATCGGCATTTTTTTAACTTTATCTTTAAAATTTATTTTCCAGAAAATCTTGACATAAAGAATAATTTAAGCGAAAACAGCAAACGAATCGACAAATTTTCCCGTTTTTTATGATCATTTGAAATTTCGGACCCTAAACTTTAATGGCGTCTATCTCCTTTGGAAGACGTTTGGGACCCTAAGTTTCCTATATAATATTGTTTGTCTTGATGTGTACTATCACCCCTTAAAGTTTTGCCCAAGAGTTTCGTTACACCCTGTATAAGTATTTTATGAAGGATTATACTCACGGATATGTACATAGTTGTTTTGTTTTAACATGCAGAGCTAATGACAATTATTTAATTGTAGATTCATGGTGCAGCGTAATTAATCACATGCCAATATTAAGCATTTTTTAATTAATATTTTATTAATAATCTGTGATTTTTTAATTAAAGGGTGCAACACATTCACAGACAAAATTAATAAATATATAAATAAATGTGGAGAAACACTTTAAGTAAGAGAGCTAGGTACTTCTTTTTACTTAAAATCAAGTGTATTAACATATTAAAGCATGAAATAACAAAAAAATTGTCTAGAGCTTCAAGACCTTAAGAAATCTTGAGAGACCACACCTGAATCAGAATCTTTAGGTGGAGAAATTATTCCACCATAATTGAAGCTATTCTTACGGCTCAGATTTTTAATCATTTGTCGACAAAGGAAGTATGGTACAAGTTGAGATACTTCTTAAGCTGTATTTTGTTCTACACACAGGAAGTTGCAGAACTTGTCCGGAATAAAACGCACCGGGTTTTCTCTAAAATGAAGTTGGTGTCTAGATATTGCAGGAGTACATTCTTTATGGAAAAAACTCCCACCAAATATTAATATTGGCCAAGCTAGTTTTACAGAAAAGCATACGTAGACACATTTCATGGGAAAGGAAAAAGGGGATTTGCAGAAATTAAAATTTTTGCTGTGAGGGAGAGAAAATTACAAAAATAAGGGAAATTTAAATTATTTATCACATGAATACATAGTACTTTATTTTTTATTTTATACAATTTTATTATATTTAATTTTATATTACATAGTTATGTGGTGCTATAGAGCTATATTTTATTATTCCGAGAATACATTGATGTCAAAAGACATGTCTATACTTCAGCATACTGATCATTACATTTAAAACAATGTCACGTATTCATAATTAAATAATATTCTCAGTTATATAATATTTTGAGTTCATTAGCAGATATTTCTTTACGCTCTGCTCCAGTGTTTCCAAAGTTGGAAATCTAGAGTAGATATCAGAAGCGGTTTTCACTCTCATCGAGGTTCGACAGCCAATTATTGTAATAAGCGATTTTTTTTCGAGAGACGGGTCTAAACACTTCGCAGTATTTTTAATTAAAAAAATCCCTTTCTAGATGAATAAATTATATGCATAAGGGATAATATTTGTATAATTCCTCTTAGTGGTGCTTTTCTGCTCTATATAATGTTTACTCTTTTACGTATTATGACTGCGTATAGTTAACAGATAACTCACTTACGCGACTGAGCATTTTCGTAAATTCTTTTGTACCCGAGATAAATTAGACCCGACGAAAGTTTACTATTATACCCCTCGTTCTAATTGAAGTGTTAGTAGGTAAACTTTTTCAGTTTCTTTTTACATTTACTTGTATGGAAACGGTTGGAGATAACTATAATTATGCATGTAGACTATGTTATATTAGCTTAAAATAGTTTAGCGCGAAAGTTATAATTTCAGTGGGATAGATATGGATAAGGAAAGGAATGAGCAGTCAGTAATTATGTGAATTAGGCACGGAAAAGATTGTTGGTTACGAGTTTGCTTGTTTTCTTTACAAATAGAGAAATCGTATTTCCCTTCTATCGTAGGAACAAGTTCAATCAAAGACTTAGTGTCTTGAGGCAAATTGTGTGAAGCCTTAACTCTGTGCAATTATTGAACCTGTATATAATAAGTATGGGGAATTTTTCCTTCTGGTAGATTTCTAATTATGCCTGAACAGATTTTAAATGTAAGCAGATTTTTAAATTTTGTTTTTTACATTTCCTTTTTTTTCCTTTTTTTTTCACAAACAGGATTAATGTTTTCTTCCCGTGTGCACGAATGCTTTAATTCCCTGTAAAAAAGTTAATTACCCAATAATTCAAAAATTTTCAAAAAGCGCACTTCTTATCTAAGATTTAAGTCTTGCGTCCGGGCCCCAGATAGCCTAGTGGTAGCGCGTCGGGTTTCCCTGCTGAGGGTGCTCGGATCGAATCCCCATAAGAGCCATCAAATACCTCCGTTATCTAGGCCGGATATGGGCACATTAATTCCGTCGATCGGAACGTCCCTCTATGAAGTCGAAGAGGATGGGGGAGGGTTAGGATTCCCTCATATGTCACCCCTGGGGTTGTTCTGTAAAAACTGAGATGGCACCTGGCTAAATCGGACTCCATTGTGGTGCCGTTATGAACGGAACCGTACCTCTCAGCTCGCTAGCCTATATGGACCTGGTCTGGAGTACTTTCAGCCAGGAGGCATTAGAATCAACAACTACAACAATTCTAAAAAAAATATACATTTGTTAAACTATGTATTAAAAAAATTAGACAGGAAATTTCCCGTATCTTAACATAGTCATTGATTATCTTATAGGTCAACTGATATGTGGTACCTTAAATGTGACCAATATTTCAGTGCATATGGATTGACGAAAAAAATGTATAATGAATGCTCTTAGCTTTTTTAAAAATAAGACGTTAGTTTAAAGGAAAAAAAAGACTGAATTATTTTCCTTTTAGAAGAAAACGATTCTCAAGTTTAGCATATGCCTTAAAAGATTGCTTTATTAAGGATGTCGAAATCAGTCATATTCTAAAAAAGGAATTAATAAACAACACTCAAGGTCACTGAAACTAAGTAGTAGGTATCAAATCATTGACTCCTGTAGTCGAGGTTAACCCCGTCTCGGGTTCAGTTTCCGTGGGGGGAACCGCTAAAACAAGGAAACAAGTAGAAATTGAAAAAAAAACCTTGCAAAATAAACGAGAATTTTTTTTTTCTAAATTATTTGTTAACTATCATTTGTTAATCGTTATATCACAGTCAGAACTGTGAAGAGTAACAATCACGACTCATTAAAAATGTGGAGGGTTTAAAAAGTTTTTCAAAATGGTTAGAATGACCACATAGAAACTTCCCATCATACTGCGAGCTAATATAGTTTCTGCCTCCAAATTACTCGTATTGTGTTTCAGAACTCGAAAAGGGTTCGACAAATATTAACTTATTGCTTACGGGGCCCATTTTTCCTATTTTCTCTTTAGAAAGGGAAATTTCATACACCCTTAGTAAGATCGGCCATTAAGGGGGTAATGTATATATATATATATATATAGATATAGATATATATACCCCGATTTTACGTTTTTCATGGGACCAACGGTAAAAAACGTACGACACGGGAAAACGTAAAATCGGGGTTGAAATATAATCTAAGCATAGTATAGGCAATTTTCACGGACCAGCAGAAATGACGTATGAAGCGGGATAACGTACGAAACGGACAACGTAAAACTGGGGTTCTACTATATATATATATATATATACCCCGATAATGTATATATATTTACATATATATATATATATATATATATATATATATATATATATATATATATATATATATATATATATATATATATATATATATATTTATTTATTTATTCATTCTTGGGCCCGTATTCTTGGGATACATGCTATCCCTCCCCGTAAAGAAAGGGTTAAGTTTTTAACATCATATTTTAACTGGAATTTTGAAGACGGAATACTCGTCATGAGATAAACAAAAAAAAATGTTCTGAGAAATTTTAAAATGGTTACATACGCAGCAGTGCCGTAAAAATGAATAAAGATTTTTATATAAGCTGGAAATAATATCTGAATTATTTTTTAGTTCTGAAATATCAACAACAGTGTACACAACATCGCTTAAATTCCGAATCTGACAACACCATTCGATCTAATCAAATATGTCTAAACTTTACAGGTACTTTTCTTTTTGGGGATAACTTGGACAACGCGTTATCGTCTTATTGTAATAAAGGGAAATGGGAAATGATCAAAACCCCTATCTTCTGGCAAGCATCCAATCGAAAGCTCACGTTCTTCTGAGTAACAATCAGAGTCGAAAGTAGCAACTCGGCTACAATCTCAGAATTGCGAATTTTCTCAATTCTATTTGCCCTTGTCCAGATTTATTCACTGCTAGTAATGCATTTATGTAATAAGCCCAGTAAATTCGCTGCATACAAATACTGTATTTACATACTCGCATACTAATTCAACTGATATATATATATATTTAGAAATCTAAGAGGAGTTCTGGGAACATCAGTTATGTTGAATAAGAATTGTAAATATAACCTTCGTTGTCATTCGCAGTCCAAATAGATGTAAATTACCAATGTTTAGAGTAAATTAACACTTATTTAGAGTTCATTACTTGAATGAATTTTGCAGAATGCATAGAACAGGAACACACTGCTTCTTATAATCCATTATATAAATTAAGAACAGCAATAATTCTAACTTATTAGACTTGTTCTCCATAAGGTTAAGGTGCTTGGGCGTGATTCTCTCTATAGCAGTGGTTCTTAACCTGGGTTCGATCGAACCCCAGGGGTTCGGTGAGTCAGTCTCGCGGGTTCGGCGGAGGTCAAAACACACCCGACTCATACGATTCATTGAGTTTTTAGGAATGTAATTATTAGATAAAAATATACGTTTTAATATGTACAAATACAGATTTGCATAGGGCAGAGTGATCTACGCATCTAAAGTCGAATGTCATGAAGCTTTTGTATATGCCTCGAATGCCGCCGTCGGCTTTTATTTGTGCACCAACACTAGGCAGAACTGGGGAAATCCACTGGACCTTAAGGGGGGAGATCCCTTTAAAACCTTCAAAAAACTCAATTTTTTATTACGATTTAATTTTAAAGAATGAAATGAAAGGAATCTTTAAAAAAAATGAAGTCGATACTACAACTAGAACCACTTTTATGGCGAAATTTATATAGCTAATAGTAAAGAAATTATGTATTGTGTTGTATGTTGTATATTATACAGAAAAATGTAGGAAAAAGGTTGGGAAACCCCGGCTCTATAGATTATTCTCATTTGTGAAGAGTCAATAAAGATATTACCACCTAATGCTCCCCAGCTTGATGAAGAACAGTATTGTTATTTCGAAACAATTTGTCTTTCTCAATTTTAGTTGTAGATTTTAAGAAATTAAATGTTCCGTTTGTAATCTCCTCTATATATATGTAAGCTAGTTTGCTTACATAATATATGATACACAGAATATAATATCATTAAAATATGAGGCTACAGTGTTTAATAAGGGTATTAATTAATATCCTTCCCGTGTAATACAGCATAATTAAATTAATTCGTTTATATTCAAAGTACGTAACATTTACATAATTTGTACGCTTCTCAACATTCTGTTTATTTTTTTACTATGTATAGAAATATTAGTTTAATTTAAGAAATTCTTAAACATTAAACATTCTGTAAATATTAGGCCATTTTACTTCCGTATATATATATATATATATATATATATATATATATATATATATATATATATATATATATATATGTGTGTGTGTGTGTGTGTGTGTGTGTAAGTAAAATATGTGTCCTAACACCAGGTTCTCGATATGTGATACCTACGTGAATTCGACATAGATTATATGTTTGGGGTATTCTGTAATGGTTTATTTCGGCTTTGATTTTTAGACTAATATTCCTGAAACATTCTTACTTATAGTTTAATTTTTCAACCGCATTCATAACTTTTTTCTTATAACATTATTGATAGCTTCCTCTTAACTTCATTCTAATAACTTTATGTTTGTGGAACGTTACGTGTATTATTATAAATAACATTATAACTCAGCCCGATAAGTAGATCTTCGCCTAGATGTATGACGCTTTCTAAAATCAATTTATCCGATCAGTGAATTTAATGTTTACGAAATTTTTTTTTTGTTATGACACCCACCTCCTCTCCACAGTTACTTTTTAAAAAATAACTGTTGGTTGACATTTTCATAAAGAGCATTGCTGATTTTCAAATGTGGGTCTAAAATGACTAGAGAGAAAAAAAATATTACATGTTAAATAATTATTATACGGGTTATTACATGCTGCAAAGGGGTTTCTGCCATAATAGTGGTGTTATGGATTCTTTAATCGGTTCTGAACAAAATATGGCTGTTTAGAGGGGTAGCCGGCTATGTTTGCCAACATGGGGCATTTTTCAGTGAAGATATTCATACTTTATCCACGTAAATAAAATCTTGAAAGTTAAGAAGTTTGAAGAAAATTAAAGCGTTTATGACATGATAAAAAAACAATGTACTTGGGTCGAAAATATCCTGAAGGACATGTTAAGGTTGAAAATACATGCTGTTTGAATGAGCTTAGTAAAAAAATTTAGGATTTATTGTTTATATCTTAATACACAAAATCATTTAGACGCTATCGATAATCAATGCTACGCAATTGGGAAATACAAATGAATAAAATTAAATACCTTTGTCTCTAGACCGGCTAAGGTGTCTGTTAAATCCGTAGACCGCAAATTCCTGTTATAAGGTTAGTATGTTGGCGAAGGAACGAGCAATCGAGATATCGCCCCAGGGGTAGCTTTGTTAAAATTACCAGGGGGTTAAAATTGGCTCTGGGGTTGATTTGGGTTCACCTATATGGTTCCTCCCATTGAAAGCAGCAAATTATCGCTGATAAAGTGACAATGTCTTCATGGAGAAGTGTCGCTCTTTGGCAAACATATTTAATTGGGAATATGAATATAGTGAAACTCCTTTAGCTGGCCAACCCACTCACTGGCATTGGCATAATTAACTTTAGAGGCTCCTGGGAGCTAGAACTTCATATCCTCTGTATTCAATGTATCATGAATGTATCATGATTACTCTTCTCTAAAATTGATTATAATAGTACTGAGAGTGTGTGTGAAAAAAAGTACATTAAATTAAATTACAAATAGTTTAAAAAGTTTAGGTTGGTAGGTATTTTTAGGAATAACTGATGGTGCTAAGAAAAAATTAATAAAAGAGAGAGGGGATTTTTGAAAAATTATTAAACATGAGACAATCGAGGAAGATTCAAAGCGTAAGGATGGCCGGACAGAGATCCAGCGAGAGTAAAAGCAGCGAATTCTACGAAGAGAGCTAATGGGATATGAATCAGTGGGCGGAGCAACATGAGTGGAGCTGTGGTTGATTGTTCAGAGTGACAGTTCGGAAACCTGAAGTAGACAAGCGAGTGGGGGTTTTGAAGCAAGGAGAGGGAAAGGAAGTTAGCTGTTGTGAATGGGAACAAGGCCAGGGTTTAATATCAGTGTGGTCTTAAGCTGCCTGGGAAATTCTCTAGGGTCATAATCTGAGAGGTTAATTAGGTCTTAATTATTTACTGCATATAAGTTATCATAAAAGTTTATTACGAGTTCTTTGATATGGTGTCTAATGGGCTCTGTTGTCGAATCTCTAAGAATAATTTCGTTACGGAGGTACCAAGGGGCTTTCCTAATTCCACTGGTTTTATTTTGAATAGTCTACAGTTTTTGGATGTGAGTGTCCGCTGCGGAGCCCCAAACCGGATAACGTAAAGTAAGATGGGCCTAACGACAGTCTTATAAAGAAGAAGTTTGTTTTGTATACTCATTTGGCTCTGGAGGTGAGCTAAGTCCGTACTGGATGTAAAGAAATTGCCAATGTTGAAACTAGTGTTTTTTTTTTCTACTGTCAAGATGCACACCAAGATATTTGCCGTCTCTGTGGAAGTGTACCGAGTGACCACATACTATGAACGACGGAGGTAGAATTCTGTTAAGCCGGCCAACCCTCTAAACGGCCATATTTTGTTCAGAAGCGTTTAAAAACTACATACCGCCAACTTTATGGAAGAAACCCCGCTTCAAACTCCGCCACATTTCTGGCCGCCACAGAGAAACTTCAATGTACTTTGCTTTTGAATCTAGAAGGAAGTTTACTAATTTCAAATAGATCATTTGAAAATTCGTATCTGCCTCTAAAACTCGGTTCCTTAGTGTAATTTAAAATATTTTGATACTTTTAATATAGTCCCGTCAGAGAAATTCCTCTTTATTTTGTATGTATATATATATCCCTCCCTATCATTAAATATTCTTGAAATGAATATGAATACACTCCGCTGAGAAATAATAATAATCCACATTTAATTATGAAGGCTTTTTCATGATTTATGCATCAGAAAAATGGATACGATTTCTAATTTCCATTCGCATATATCTCAGTTAAGATGCAAAAGGATGCGTTCACAAAAACGCAAACCTTTAAATTGTATCGCATTTTATACTTTCGCGATTTATTGAATAAATTTGTTCCACTGTGAAACAACTGAATAAAACCTGCAGTATTTTTGCTTTAATTCGTAATATTTGCGTATCAAAGCCATTGAAAGATCACATAAATATTAAATACCTTCTTTTATTTAATCATGTTTTAAAATAGATGAGACTTTCAAGTAATGCGAATTTGAGAATATTTATGCTGTGAGTATAAATACATACGTTAAATTATTCCTTCTCATGGAAGTATTTTATTCTTAAATATTAATATTTCTTCGAAAACAAATACAGTTATATAATCTTTTTTTTTCGATAACACTGTGGCAATCCGTATCTTTAAAGATTAAAAAAAATGAAATTTGGCAATGCCGAGAAGAATAACTTTAAAAATAAATTTGAATGTTTTATTAAAACTACGAAGGCTTACATCAGATTTACATAACAGTTTTATGTACTGCAAAGTAAGAAAGGCAAGCAATAAGTGTTAAAATTTATTTACAGAAGGAATTATTAATTAATATAAATTTCTGAATAAATCAAATTTGATGGAAATCTCAAATGTGATTAATATATATCGATATTTACTGACGTAAATAGTAAAAAAATATTTAATATCAGTAAAACAAAAAAATACATGTATTTTATTTTACACTTTTGATAAGCTAAAATTAATATTTTCCGATAAAAATAATTCTGTGTTAGTTTGCTAAATTTCCTCATTAGTCTAAAATCGAAGCACTATTTAACAGAATTTTTTAAGATTCAGATAAAAAAAAAGGGTATACGTTCAAGGTAGAAACTAACTATTCATTAAAGTTAGCGAATACTGTAGTTATAATACTAGTAGATGTAACATGATAGAGGTTGTTAACACGAGAAGCTATCTAACCATCATACGTTTATGCTTAAGATTGGTACAGCTCACCCACAATAACCATATGCTATATCCTTGTATCTACTAATCTGACACGTGCTTGAATTCATATATATATATATATATATATATATATATATATATATATATATATATATTATATATATATATATATATATATATATATATATATATATATATATATATATATATATATATATATTATATATATATATATATATATTATATATATATATATATATATATATATATATATATATATATATATATATATATATATATATATATTATATATATATATATATATATATATATATATATATATATATATATATATATATATATATATATATATATATATATATATATATATATATATATATTGTCTATCGATGTTCACCCGGGAAAAAGCATCCCCGAGAGACGTTGGTTCTTTAATATTCTCTTACGATGGAGCCATCCTTTGGGTGAACCAAAACCACTCCCTGGTGCCATCAAAATTTTGAATAAGCAACCCCATGGGTGACAACTGGAGAGCTCGTATCCCCCCCCCCCATGATTATATCATAGACGGACTTTCCATTCTACGGATTTAATATGCGCATATCCGGCCTAGACACGAAGGTAATTAACGTTTCTCGTCGGATCTGAACTAAGCATAATCCGTCCGAAACCCAACGCGCTATCACTAGACTACCTCGGGTTCCAAATTCTTAGTATTATCGGTAAAGTCATTTTCCAAATTTCCCTATTCGTCTAAACTGCGAAGAAGGTGAGAAGACAGCATTGTACGAATACTGTTAAAAAGTGTTAAAATTGTCAAAGGAATGTAATCTCACTACAGTCCTGTAGAATTATGGAACTAATGTTTCGGTATTCAGACAGCACACCCGTTAATTGCCTTTGTCACGAACCTCCTATCATCTAATTTGAAAAGCTGTAAAATTACATGTACGTAATTCTCCCAACAGTGTGTTCGCGCTTAATTGTAGAGGTATGACAATACATTTTAGGATTTATTACAAGGCAAGTAACAAAGCTCTCAATTTATATCCCATTGAAAGTTTTTATTGGGTAAGAAGAAATTCAGGTTTGATATTAATTTTTTTTTATAAAAACGTATTAACTTGTACGAGAAAGAAAAAAGTTTCACTCAGAGGCACAGATAACGTTTACCATTTCCGAGATCGGTGTAAAATTCGAATTCTGACGAAATTCATTAAACACCTTCGTGTCTAAGCCGGATATGAGTACGTTAAAAATGTTGACTGGAAGATGACTACTATGAGGCTAAGAGCTGGGAGGAGATACGAAACTTCCAAATGTCACCCCTGGAGGTGCAATTGATCGGACAAAATTGAGATGGTACAAAAGGGGTAGATTTGGTTCACTCATGCGGTGCAGGACTTCCAAATGTAACCCCTGGAGGTGTAATTGATCGGAGAAAATTGAGATGGTAGAAAAGGGGTAGATTTGGTTCATTTATGCGGTGCAGGACTCCCAAATGTTATCCCTGGATTTGCAATTGAACGGAGAAAATTGAGATGGTACAAAAGGGGTAGATTTGGTTCACTCATGCGGTGCAGGACTTCCAAATGTAACCCCTGGAGGTGTAATTGATCGGAGAAAATTGAGATGGTACAAAAGGGGTAGATTTGGTTCACTCATGCGGTGCAGGACTTCCAAATGTAACCCCTGGAGGTGTAATTGATCGGAGAAAATTGAGATGGTAGAAAATGGGTAGATTTGGTTCATTTATGCGGTGCAGGACTTCCAAATGTTACCCCTGGATTTGCAATTGATCGGACAAAATTGAGATGGCATAAAAGGGGTAGATTTGGTTCACTCATGCGGTGCAGGATTTCCAAATGTAACCCCTGGAGGTGTAATTGATCGGAGAAAATTGAGATGGTAGAAAAGGGGTAGATTTGGTTAATTTATGTGGTGCAGGACTTCCAAATGTAACCCCTGGAGGTGAAATTGATCGGAGAAAATTGAGATGGTACAAAAGGGGTAGATTTGGTTCACTCATGCGGTGCAGGACTTCCAAATGTAACCCCTGGAGGTGAAATTGATCGGAGAAAATTGAGATGGTAGGAAAGGGGTAGATTTGGTTCATTTATGCGGTGCAGGACTCCCAAATGTTACCCCTGGATTTGCAATTGAACGGAGAAAATTGAGATGGTACAAAAGGGGTAGATTTGGTTCACTCATGCGGTGCAGGACTTCCAAATGTAACCCCTGGAGGTGTAATTGATCGGAGAAAATTGAGATGGTAGAAAAGGGGTAGATTTGGTTAATTTATGCGGTGCAGGACTCCCAAATGTTACCCCTGGATTTGCAATTGATCGGAGAAAATTGAGATGGTAGAAAAGGGGTAGATTTGGTTCACTTATGCGGTGCAGGACTCCCAAATGTTACTCCTGGATTTACAATTGAACGGACAAAATTGAGATGGTACAAAAGGGGTAGATTTGGTTCACTTTTGCGGTTCATGACTTCCAAATGTAACCCCTAGAGGTGCAATTGATCAGAGAAAATTGAGATGGTAGAAAAGGGGTAGATTTGGTTCACTTATGCGGTGAAGGACTTCCAAAGGTCATCCCTGGAGGGGCAATTGATCGGACAAAATTGAGATGGTACAAAAGGGGTACATTTGGTTCACTTCGGTGCAGGACTTCCAAATGTTACCTCTAGAGTTGCAATTGATAGGACAAAATTGAGATGGTACAAAGGGGTGGATTTGGTTCACTTATGCGGTGCATCTATTGAATGCAGCCGACGATTCTCGTGGATAATTTGCAAATGTGTTCATTGACAAGCATCCTGCATTGGAAATCGGATATTGGCAGAATAACAATGAGTCAAAAGTTCGCTAGCCCACAATATGTTAGGATCTAAGAGTTGTTACCGTTTGAGGTGGTGGGAGACACATCAAACTAGAAGTTGCTCATGAGCACATACTGTGAACAAAAGATATTATAACAACGAAATAGTGGAAGAATTATGTAACAATTTTTTTCAACGTTGCAGCTCAATACAAAATCATCACAAAACCAACTGAAAACTAAAAATACACTTTTAAATTGCACCGCAGTCAAAAACAAATTTTGAAGTAAAAAAAAGGATGAAGAAGCAGCCGCAATAATGAATCCTTGGAAGTTGTGTAAAGTCATAAAACTGTAGAATAAATTGAAGCGCAACACATGGAATGTTTTGTAAATTGCGGAAGCTAAAATAAAGGGTTTCTCAGAAGATTTATCGGGCGATTGTTTACAGCGAAAGACATTTTTCAGACATGTCTTTTCCGTGAAATTCCAAATGAAACAAAATTTTTATGCCGAGGAAAGACATTCCAATTTACTTCGTTGTTGTTAAGAACGGTTCAAATTCTAGCATTTTTGTCATTATTTTTAGAGTAGAACTTTAAAAAGTATGTTAGATGTCATTTTATTGTGACACATTTGTTATACAACTTCTCTCTTTCGTAATTCACACTCGAACGACAACCAATATATATATATATATATATATATATATATATATATATATATATATATATATATATATTAGGGCGGAGCGTAAAAAAAAAGTTTTCGATTTTGTTTTTGCCCTAGTGCGGAAAAGTTGGGTACTGGTGGGTAGGTCACGTATGCAAAGTTTTGGGGAAAACAAAAAAATATCTTCCGTCTCCATTTCGGCCGTGATTTTTAGCAGATTTATACCATACAGCTAAAAATGTGTATTTCCATTGTTTTGTATGCAGCTTTTCGCTTTTTCAATTCCTACTATTAGTTCACACTCTCCCTATATATATCTTGTTCAAATTTTCAATCGTTAATAAAATACTTTTTATTCATCCACTCAAGTTCAAATACATTTTTTTAAACTTGTAGTGGATGACACTTGATGTTAATACAGTTTTTAAAAATATTATATGATTAATTAAATTTAATTAATCGATTTTAGTTTTAGACCTAGAGCGTCTCTTGCTCTTGAATAGTAATTTCCCTATTGTTACTCTGTAAACGGTAGCACTGCGGTAGCGCGGGCTTCTCCCGTCCTATAGGTTGCGGGATCGAATCCCCAACCTGACAAACTTTTTCTGTCTCTTTCCCCTCCTAATCTCGCACAGTAGGCAAGGTTCTGGCAGGTAATCCTTTTTTTCAATTCCTACTATTAGTTCACACTCAAATTTTTCTTTGTTGACCTAAGTAGGAATTGATTTTAAAAAATTTTGTTTTTATATTACTTGTTCTGAAATAAAATTCAGAAAAAAATCCAGAACTCACCACGGGGAGGTGGCTGCATTGCGAGTTCCACCCATGCCCACCTTTCCACCCAACCGTATCGGCACATAACTCCTTTGCCCTTGCAGTTATTCCGATTTTACTCGGTACTCGCATTTGGTTCCAAATGATAGCATAGCTTTCCTCGACTCTGTTCGGGTTCTAACTAAACCGTCACACTTATTTTCTCCACACACAGCAGCATAAACCTCTGTTACTAGTTTTACGAAACGTTCAACACTTTGTGTGTGGCAAGGAAATTTTAGACTTCCAAGATGTTAAGCTACAGACTATCCACTGGAAATCAAATTTCTGAAATCATCTTCTTTCAAGTGAGGTGTTTTTTGTGGTTCCGTCAAATTACATTTCTGCCAATCAATAAGGTCTATATATGAAACTGCCTCGAAGTTGAGTGACGAAATGTTGTAGTGTCTGATTCCTTTCTTTTTTTTCTTTCTTGGTCGGAAAATCCTACGTAGTCCAAGTTCTCGAATGGACTGTCTGTCGTCTGTGACTATTGACAAGATTATTGCTTCCGGGTGGCCAAAATAGGCATTTCTCTGGATAATGGGATCGTCCACAGTCTTTAAATCATTTTTAGGATAGCGTGAGACATTTATTGTCTTCCACAAATTTCGTGGACCATAAGTGCAATATGGATTTAATTTTACTGTAAACCACATAGGTGGGTACACTTTCATGATGAACTCTGCCAGAGTTTGAAGTCGGTTTGAAGGCTCTGACGAGCTAATGTATAAACGCTTTATTTGATTTGCAGTTGTTAGCCAACGTGCATGAGACATTTTCCCAGGGTGCTTTTGTGACAAACTTGATGAGCAATTTCTATTTGTGACAGCTTGACAAATATCCCAAAGCTATCGCATGTGTGTGCTAAGATACTTTATGTCGATTTTCGGAAATTCGCTCGAAATGTCTAGAAATCTCACAACTGGGAGATTTTTACAATTTGCCAATGCTTTCCCAGTAGGACCAGAAAATGCATTAGGGCCACTCGTTCCACCATCCAAATGTTGCACTAAATGTCGGAGTGGCAACTCATTTGCGTGTAACGCGTGACAGATATACGTGGCAGATAAACCAGTGCAAGGGTTTCCCAATAGCTTCCCCAGAAAGGCGAATCACGCCGATTTTATAGCCAGTATTAACGACTGTTCCATCGCACTCTATTGTTACTAGTTGATGAATGTCAATATTCTTATTCTACATGAATTGCAGCATCATTTGAGAAATACTCAAAGCTGATGATGAGGTTAGTGCTATGTGTCCAAGGTACTTGCTTCCAGGTTCCTTAATCATTGTAACGTTTTCTTCCAGGATTGTTTTCTGGTACATCTTTCCCCCTACGCTCTCTTGCATTAGAGTTTTGTCCTTCCTTCCGTCAAAATAAAGTCCCTTCAGTGGTTCCAGCTGTCTTTTATTTCCTTGCTGATATTCTTTCCGAATTTTTTTCCCTCTCTCTTCTTATTTCATGTCTATCAATTACATTTAAAGTGTGTGTTTCGGTAATCATCACCAAATCTTCCAAAACAGCGGGATCCACGTCAGAATCTGGATCAGGAAATATGAGCCTAGATGGAGTAACAGATGGTGAAACATTTATTTTAAGACTTACTGCTTCTGTCTCTTTCTGCTTCCTATCGGCTCGTTTCATCAGCTTTCAGTTTAAGTCAACTGCACCTATGGACATTTGCCTAAGTGCCCGTTGGTCTATAAGAAAAGTTCTTTCCATTTCAGGAATCCTTTTATGATTTGGGCAAGAACATTTGTTAAAAGAAACGCACTTACATGAAGAAATGTCGAACAATTTCCGTGAGACTTTTACGAAGGTTTTAAGCTTCGTTTCTAAAGTTGTTGTTGACAATGTTTTAATGCCAAAATATTTCTTTACCTTTCTGCACGCAGTGTGTCAGCTGCTGCCCTTCTGTATTAAGTTTCGAATTACCTCTGTATTTTATTTAAGAACAAAATGACGAGTTGCATACAAAACAATGGAAATACCCATTTTTAACTGTATGGTAAAAATCTGCTAAAAATCACGGCCGAAATGGAGACGGAAGATATTTTTTGTTTTTCCCAAAACTTTTCATACGTGACCTACCCACCAGTACCCAACTTTTCCGCACTAGGGCAAAAGCGAAATCGAAAACTTTTTTTTTACGCTCCGCCCTAATATATATATATATATATATATATATATATATATATATATATATATATATATATATATATATATATATACATATATATATGTATACATATATATATATACACACACATATATATATATATATATATATATATATATATATATATATACATATATACACACACATATATATATATATATATATATCTGTGTGTGTGTATGTAAGGAATATCCCCATTATATCACATCCTTAAAATATAACCGGAAAGGAAAAACTAGCTGATATTTACATGGCTGAAGCTAGACTCAGCCTAATAAAAATCAATCTAATAAAAATAAGATTTAAATGCAGTCGGCCAAACTTAGTACATCGTTTATTAGCGCGAAAATACATCCGTTCATTCAAGAAGAACGGTTCGAAATAATATCACTTTTCAACATTAAACGTGAGAGGTCGAAAGGCGAAAAAAACATGTGGACATATACACGTGTAGAAATGCAAAGGCATGAGGTTTTAAAGGCCTTGTTCTGTGGCACAGGGATTTAAAGTGATAAATTAATATTACTGGGGATTAGATTTAAGAAAGGGAATTTAAATGATGAAATGGAGGGCATAATATTTAAGATATTATATATATATATATATATATATATATATATATATACAAACGTAAATTTCCACTATGACTTTCTATTCCTTCGAAACATTTCTTGAATAATTACAACACTTACCAGAACGACAGCTCAGCGATACGTATAATTCTTTAGAAGTCAAATAAGTTTAAATCCCCTCCAAATATACGCTAAAACTGTTTTTTAATCTCAAACAGGTTTTCTTTAAGCTAAGTAAAGTCAGCAGATACGAGTTACACTGTATTTGCAGTTGATTAAAATAGTCTGATTTAGTAATTTATGTTTTAATGATGTAGTTAAAATATTTCGGTTAAATTGAGCCCAAGAGAGTTCCTATGTACATAAATAGTCACTACGTTAAACTTTAAGGATGACTCTTATGTTTCTAATTCTATAACTTTTAATAAAGTTTACAGATTATAATTCATCTGTGTACACACACCAATACGTACATACATTCATATACACTCATGGACAAAAAAATTAGCGCACCAAGGAGTCGTCAAAATGAAACGAAATTTTACATACGTAATGACTACTTTGATATAAGTAAATGATAAGAAAATCAAAGAAAAAGGATAATTTATTTCAGAGAAAAAGGCAAAAGAACGGAGGAGTTAATACTCCGTTGGACCCCCTCTAGCGCGAATGCACGATGCGATACGATCGGCCATTGAGTCATATAAGTTCTGTATGATGTCTTGAGACATTTCGTTCCATATTTGCTGTAACCTTGCCTCTAGTTCGTTCAAACTCGTGGTATGCCCAACTCGTCGTCCCAAATGATCCCAGATATGCTCGATTGGAGACAAATCTGGGGATCGGGCAGGCCAAGGAAGGGTAGTAACAGTGCGGAGACATTCTTGTGACACCCTTGCAGTATGAGGCCGAGCATTGTCTTGTTGAAAAATGGCTCCTGGGAGCCGTTGCATGAGTGGCAACACATATGGTTGCAGGATTTCATGAACATACCGCTGGGTTGTCATGGTGCCATGGAACAATACTAGGGGTGACCGTGTATTGTAGGCAATGGCACCCCATACCCTCAGACCAGCTGTGGGAGCGATGTGTCGCTGTACAGCAAAGGCAGGATTGAAGCGTTCACCACGGGCTCTCCACACACGAACACGATTGTCATCACTGCCGAGATTGAATCTGGATTCGTCGCTAAAGACGACCTAGTTCCATTCCGCTGCAGTCCAGTTTCCTCGTGCGCGGCAAAACTCCAAACGGAGGCGTCTATGGGTGGGCGTCAAGGGCAGCACACGTAATGGGCGCCGGGATACCAACTGTCCTTCAGCCAGGCGCCTTCGTATGGTTCGAGAAGACACAGAGACCCCTAGTGAAGGTGCTACCTGTGCCTGGATGGCGGGCGATGAAGCAGTTGGCTGTACGCATGCATTTCTTACGATGTGGCGGTCTTCTCGACGACTGGTCTGTCGAGGGCGTCCTGAGCCTGGTCTTCGTGTACATGACATCTCTCGGCTCCACTGGTCCCAACACCTCCTCACAACACAATCAGAGCGGCCTAATTGACGAGCTACTCGCCTAGCTGACCACCCAGCTTCCATCATCCCGACGATTCTCCCCCTCTCAAACTGCGACCACTGCTTATATTGTCTTCGAACACGGCGTAATGGCATGTCTATCTTAGCTCTCCCTTTGTAAATTATTCAGCACACTCAAACAAGCTTTGGTTACCTGTTTTATACTCCACAGAGTACGATGTTCAACGCCCTCTACCGGCTATACGTAACGCGCAATCACGCTGCATTTCTAATCACTTGCATATCTCCCCGACATGTACCTTCATTGCAAGTTTCGTTACGATCCCGCTATTATTTCTTGGTGTGCTAATTTTTTTGTCCATGAGTGTGTATATATATATATATATATATATATATATGTATGGCAGATTGATATTTATAATTATACAAGAATGATCTAGACTAATCTAGTTTATCTCTAGTGCATCCCCTCCTTAGCCTGGACTATGAAGTGAGTGAGTATAACATGAAATTAATACGTGGTTTTGAAATTATGATATAGTTTTTTTTTTTGTAATTAAAACTATAGGTTCAAAGACGTAAAAAAACAGCCCTGACTTACTTTATTTTAAAGACTATTTTTGTATGTTGGAAATTTAAGCTAAGACAAATTAATAAAATGCAAGACGTTAGCAATATTACCATGCCGGACAGACATAATAACACGGTGTAAGAAGGGTGTCTTTCTCAGAAACCAGAAATTATATAATAAAAACTCTACATTTCCCCCTTGTAGTTTATTTTTTCCGACTATATCTGTCGTCCCCAATGAACTGTGGAGACCAAATTTTCTGAACTTTTTATTTAAATATCACTAATGAAATGGTCAAAACATCACTAATGAATTTTATCTAAATTATTGATGAATAAAACATTTAGTTTTCGAGCATGGCTCCCACGTTTGTATTTATGGTTATTGTTGACAGTTTTATAAGAAATATATAATAACAGCATTTGTCTGTGTGTAATTCAAGAGGGAAAACCAGTGCAATGTTATAAAAAAATACAGCTCCTTTGAAATACATTACTCTGAAGGAAAACCGAATTAAGAGGGCATCATTAAGCAAAAAATGTTAGAAATGAAATGTAAACACTCTAAAGAAAGTCTTTATTCCAATAAAAAACCAAAGATTTTGCGTTTCAGGGTAATTTTGATATAATCATATTTTAAATTCCATTCTTAGTTCATTTAGAAACAGTTTAATTTTGCTCAATTAACAGGGACTTCTTTAAATTATTATTTTATCCTGTAGTCCAAGGATAATCGGTCGTTTACGAAAGCAGAAGTAGATAAAACAAGTTTCGTTAAAACTGACCCCAGGATGTCAACTCAAAGGCAGTTATTATAAGTAAAAATATTTCATTTTGCATATTTATTGACAAGTTTAAACGAAAGAGGGAGTTACTTGAATTATGACTAAAACCATCTGTCAATAGAGTAATTTTTCTATTTTTAAAGCATCGAAAATAGGTACAGAAATCTTTTGTTTACAATTGTTATTTATTTTTAGAAGAACGATTTTGTACTATTAATCTGAAAACAAAATAGTTTGTTCGATCACTGGAATTAAGAAAAATACCAAGTATTTTTTAAACATTTAAAAAATCCAAAATTGCTGTCATAACAAGCCTTATTTGATGATCACTTACTTATATATAAAATCAATGAATTCAAATTCTTAATTTTGAATAGCACGAAAGGGTTGAAACGTCTAATTAAATTATTTTAAAAAAATTTTCCTTTTAGGCCAAAAATTTAATTATTTTGAATTTATCATAATCTTGGTAAACTGGTTATTGTTACTGTAGGGTGAATTAGTAATTTCTGGAAGCTAATGTCAGAACTTTTTTAGTACAAGTGCCAATAATGTAATGAAAATATTTTTGGGATTCTAATATTGCTAGTTTATTAATGAGGAAAGACAAGCTTTTAATCTGAGAGAGATTTTAATAGATTATGATTGAAAAAGTTTGGTTATATTACATTGTTTTTTTAATAATTTTCAAAATTATGAAACACTAATTGCATGTGATTAATTTGATATATTATATATAATCAATTTTATAAATTTATATGTGATATAATGAAATATATTAATACAGTATTAATGTATTTCTTATTAAATATACAAAAATAAAATCCCAATTCTTTATGTCTGGCATATTTATATATTAAATATTGAATGCCAAATATTTTATATCAGGCTTACATTAATTCACATCCAGTTAAACCATACTGAGGGAGATTCCAGTCTATTTCTAAAATTATGGTTCATCTCTACATGAATATTTAAAATGTCTCGGAAATTTAAACGTCATCGCAGCCATTGGTAATTTTTTAATATATTTACTAATTAAAAAATTGAAATTTACTGACTGATGGCAAACATACAGTAATCAAACCCTTGAGAGTAAAAACTCGACTGCATATCAGTGCACGAAATAGTCAATGCCAGCCATACTCCAGGCATGTAAAATAAAATTGAGGCGCTATGAATATACGACCGAATATGCATAAATATGTGCCTACTGTATAATAACAGGCAGAAGCGCCTGTTTGGCTAGCAAATATTCAATTTTACGTCTAGTTATGGAAAATTTTTATTTTAGTTTTCACTCTATTAAAACGAATAAAACATAATATTTTGAATACTGTATTCTCCTAAATGATATATTATAAAAGCTTGCTTACAAAATTTGTATTTCGCTTAATGACAAGTTACCAAAAGTACATTTTTGAAATTTGAAGTTTGTTTAATGACACATTTACAAAATATTTTTTAATAAAGTATTTTGCTACCGCATATTAAATGGCACATTACCAAATAAAATATTCTGAATTTCGTATTCCCTAATGAAAGCATAAATTTAAATAAAATTCTTTTCCAAATTTTGAAATGATCAGTCAGTACTTTTTTTAAGGACATTAAATTTTTCATTATCTGTACAATATTAAAATTATGTTTTGAAAAATATATATATATAATTTTTTGAAAATTTAAACGTTTGCTACTAATTTCTGTCTCTTTCTTTCAGCTGGTAAAAGTGAGTCTGAAGAATTATTCCATCCTATAGTTTGAAATTCAAGAGCGTCAAAATTGGACCATCTGAGGCACTTTTGAACATCTAATTAAGGGGACAAAGATCTTCAACCTTGTATTTTAAGTTTTTAATATTTCAGTCAATATACCTCATAAGTATAAAAAAACATTTTTTTTACTGCATTGAATTCACCTAGAATTCCCATATAAGTATTTTGCGGAAGAATAAAACTTGTTTCTCAAAAGTTTCTTTCAAAATTGCTAAAAATTTTCAAAATTCTCCATGCGCATTCATTTTATTCTGCTTTTTATCAAATTTCTCAAGGATGTTAATTGAAGTGTTTGTCCCAAAACTGTTCATCGTTCTTAGAAACACCAAGTATTTTTAAAATTTATAGACCATGAAATAAAGTAAAAAAAAATGCAAAAATATAAAATAAAACTGGCAGAATTTAAAACGAAGTTATTTAAAACTTTAGATTCACACAAGAAAAAAGAACCGATGCACAAGTAAGTTTCTAAACATATGGTAAACGTATATTAAAATATTTAAGGTTTTTAGAGGATATGGAATGCACGTGGAGCATTTTGAAAAATGGTAGAATTTCTTTAAAAAAAATTTCAAAAACAGGCATTATTATTCCAAAAAAATCCTTATTTTGAAATCTGAGGATCTTCAGTATAGTAAAAAAAAAAATACTAATTAATCTCATTCTGTATATAGTGCTAAAAATTGAAAATTCATGGTTGAAGGTCCCTGTTCCCCTTAAGGTTGGAATGATCTGTCACAAACGCTTTTCAAGATGAATGTAAGTGACGGAAAAATGCGTCTCAAAACGCTTAGATGGTTAAAAAAGTCCCATATAGCGTCTATGAAAGATTGTCTATGAAATGCAGGAGATTCATAAACAAATATTTTCTAACATATAACAACAAAAAAATAAATAAATCGAAAAAAGCCTTTACTAATTTACATATACAATAAAAATATGCGACGTCATCTCATGCTCCGATTTAATTAGCATTGACTTTTAGGTTTTTATTAAGAATTAGGGAGTTTATGTAACTTCTTTATCAAGTTAAGATTTGGGAAGAGAAATCAAATAGGGAAATTTAGCTACATCACGTCAAAGGAGAATAACTTGATAATGATAGGTTTGTTAGCGATATATTTCTTGAAAAATGTTCAAATATATAAATTTTCATTGAAAGCATGTAATTTTTTGGTCTCGTGCACAAATAGATGTGAACAAAAATGACATTCATAATTGAAAAGTTCCTCTGATAATCACACGTCTGGGCATGTTATGAATTCGAAATCCTTCCACCCACACTGTGCATCTTGTTTCTACGCCTTTCAAGTGTTATTCAAAAATCAGAACAATTTACACATGTGTACTAATTTATTTAAGATTGTCACTAGCTCTAAGTCCATAAAATTAATTTTCTAAGTTATATTTCCTCTAATTTTTGTGTACAGGAAAAAAAAACGTAATGCCGTATAAATACATTAGCTAACATTCAGGATATAGAACTCTGGAGGAAAAAAAAACTACTTCTATTATCGACCTCGAACGCAAAAACATTAGCATAATTGCGCTGCTGGAATATTTAGAATGATGCAATTATTTTGTCAAAGCGCTATAAATCGATTTACTTGTCAGGAAATATGTCTACATGGAATGTGAGTTAAAGGAATTTTTATGCAGTGAATATAATATTCTCTCTCACTTTCGTTTCCTAAATTCGCCAGAGAGTTTTCTAGGAATCGGAAAATTATAATTTGAAAATTCCCTTTTTAACGTTATTTTTCCAAACAAGGCAATTTCATTAGAGTTTCATGTTCTTTTATTTTATTTAGATAGATATAAAATTAAATTTTTTAGTTATCATCTTAGAGGAAAATATCTGGTTACAGCCGTTCCTTCTAGATCATAAAATTGCCTGAATCATATTACAACAGGAGAATTAAGATATTAAGTAATTATTGTAAATGGGGTTGTTATTACTCTATTACAATCGTTCACTTCTACATCACAAAACTGCATGAAACACACATAGATTGATAGAGTGTCGATTAAGATTTTAAGTAATTATTTTATAGGGGGCTATAACCATTATCCCATTCTAATCCCCCCCTTCTCGATTATAAAATTGCATAAACACAGCACAGAAAGGGGATTAATATTTATTATTATTATAATGAAGGAGGTTATAATTGTTATCTATATATATAAAACAGTTCCGTAATTGACTCACTGACATACAACGCACAGACCAAACCGCTGGACCTAAAGGGCTGAAATTTTGCATGGCGATTCTTCTTATCGTGTAGGGGTGCACTAAGAAAGATTTTTCAAAAATTCTTCTTAGATTTTTAAAAATTAAATTTTTAAGCTGTTTTTGTAAGTTTTTTTAAAGTTTGCATTTAAAATAATAATTTGAGGGTTATAAAATTTATATCACGAGAAAGATCCTAAAAATTCCTTTAAAATAAAATCTTTTTCGAACCTTTACCTCGATTTTATGATTTTTGGTGAACTTTTAAAGATTCATTTTTAGAATTTAATTTATTAAATGCTGATCACGTGATTTCTTTTTCTGGTACTTTAAATAAATTTATCGTCGCGTGCACAACAACTAAATAGACAAAAAATATTCTTTTTCTTTCTAATGCAGCAGACCATTGGAAATTATCCAAAAAAAATAAATATCCCGTACGATTTCTTTATATATATATATATATATATATATATATATATATTACATCAATTGTATACATTGATCGTCGCATTTATTATAAATATATATATTTATTTTTTTGGCATTAATTACATACATTGACCGTTGTATTTAATTTGAATGTACTCCGTAGCGAAGCGCGGGTTTTCAGCTAGTCTCTTTATAATCGTTGATCTTAGAATTACATGAAACACATACTATAAAGTGAGGATAAAGAGTTAAAGTAAATATCTTAAACGAGGTTATAATCGTTATATCATTAGAATGGTTCAATTCAAAATCATAGGATTTCTGGAAATTTACCACACAAATAGGGGATCCGTTATGCAGATATTGGGTCTCCCGAGTTTGACATGGATATCGGTTTCGTACGTCTGGGCTCATTAATTTTGTCTTACAGACCAAAGGCAGAGTTCATTGAAGATGCCTTTTTTTTCACAAAAAACCCCTCTTACAGGTATATCTTTCATGGATGTTTACAATATGCATGGATGTTTATGAATTTTGCTCCACATATCTCTGAAGAGTGATATGGGGAGCAAATCCATCTATATGGAGTGTAGAGTCCATCTTCTCGCTTCATCTATTGCTCTTCTGCGATATATGAAGTGAGAGGTTTTCTGGGGGCAAGAGGAATTCTAGGATAATCACTATTCTTCATGTTCTTGTATTGTTGTTTTCGCGTTCCTTTTGTTTTATTTGAACTTTTTTATGTTTACTCCCTTTTCACTGGTCATAAATAAATATCATTGATGGTTTTTGTTTCTTTCCATTCTGAGATGGAATGACAGAAACTTGCTAGCCATCTCTTAAGATTTAGCGGAATTTTGCCCTTGGAGGTTTGTCGCTTCTCTTGTAAGTGTTAACTTTGCCACGTTTGGAAATGCATTATTAAGTGAACTGATTTATTAAGGGAGCTGATTATTAAGGGAGCGAATTCCTTAATTAATGAAGCTTAGAAATGCCTCAATAATTAAGGAATTCATTTCTCTTAATTAATGAAGTTCTGTAAAATTTAGTCGCAGGGAGAATTTTTTAAGAGTTACAGTTAGGTGCGATTCATAGAGGAAATAAGAAATATTTTCACCTTAGTACTCTAAAATGTAAAATTAGGTAAAAAATAAAACGGTGATTAAAAAACATACCTACACACTTTTCTAAAGTAATATGCAAAATTGAATGGCCTAATCAGCAATTTATATATATATATATATATATATATATATATATATATATATATATATATATATATATATATATATATATATATATATATATATATTGATGAAACTAAATTCATAATTCCATAAGTTTTGAGAAATGAAATTTCTTAGAAAATGCTACGTTCACCATAAATATGTCTTTTTTGAGGATTCCTGTTTACTATTTAACTAACAAAAAGTATAAATAGATATAAAATCACTTAAGATAAAATTCGTATTCACTGAAAAATAGTGTATTTCACATTTCAGGCTGAATTTATCTAAGTTTTCTTCCTTTAAAAATATTCCGCTTCTTTGATACAGAAGTGTAACTATGTATGATACAATATAGGAAAATTCTCTTATTTATGTATTAGTATATATGAGATGAAACGAAAAACTGTGCACAGAGTGGTAGGAGGAAGACTATATTCACCAGGGCTTGTTCTAGAGAATCTTAACAGCCTCATAATGTCATAAAATATTTCATTATGTGAATGTCTCACTTATTTTCTCAATTTAGTTATTATTCACAGCAAATTGCAGCGAATGAGCTTTTTCCGTGTAATTAATCTCAAAATGTCTTTTTGAGAAAGTTTTGAGGAATGGAATTAAAAGATGAATAACCACAACCGTCATGACAGTTCTTTTGAGAGGAATCAAGGCAGGAAAAAATTACTTTTTATTTTCGATAACATATTGCATGACATTTTAAGAGCATGACTGTAGACTATTAGTCAAAGATATTTCAAAATAGAATCATGGGAAAAAATTAGCTTCGTCTGAAAATGAATAAAGAATAAAGAACTTTTTTTTCAATGTGCAGGACATCATCTTGCATCGTTTGTCTCAAAAGAAAAAAAGAGAAAGAAATAATTGAAGTCAAAGGAGAGAGTTTCTCGTATTATTTCTTCATTAAAAGTGGTTGTTGTGAGAACGTTACCCTCTAAGTTAGATGATCTTAGTTTGATCCTTGCTCCCTGGTGATGGTCATTGCAAAGACATTTTACAGAGCTTTCAAGAAACTATTTATCATGATTTACTATTCCTTTCCTATACTTGTTAAATATTATAAATGCCGTTGAAGCTTTTATAGTATACTTTATATTTTATGATATTTCTTCAAATTTTTTTCTTAGATGCCAACAGAATTTTTCTTTGAAGAGAAAAAATTGCTTCTTAAATTCCTAGTTTCACAGTTCCACGGGTGTAAACTGATAATATATGGAAGGTTCAGAGTTAAAGTGAATCATGTCTGCGAGAGTTAATTCTGAAAAATCTCTTTTCCAAGTATTAACATTTTATTTTAACTGTATCAATAACTTATAATTTTACTACAGACTTGGTGCATTGAATTTAATTAATATATATATATATATATATATATATATATATATATATATATATATATAATGTATAAATAATATAAACAAATCAAGAAAACATAAAACTTTTCAATAAACGATTGCGCTGTTGCTTCATATCCATGTATTGAAAATGGACAAATATAACTAAAAATAAATAAACTAACAGAACTAGATAATTATAAGAAGAATGCAGACAAAAAACAAACAGAAATCAAGCACTTAGGGCTCCACGCTCCAGAGGCAAGATTCTGTAGTAGTGACGGAACTGAACCAGAAACCCAGGTAACAGACTGGTTTCGTCATCAGGGAGTCTAACCAAATCAGTTACCTCAAGGGGAACTTTCTGAATAGGATCCAAGTATAACCAAAATACATCCCAAGGCCCCGAGATCCCTATAGAAACATTTAGTCAAAGAATATATATATATATATATATATATATATATATATACCTTGGCATTAATTGCATACATTAACCGTTTTATTTAATTTGAATGTACTCCGTAGCGAAGTACGGGTATGTAGCTAGTTACTTTATATATTGACACGAAAATAATACTTAACTTAGAAATTAGACATCTTATTTATCACTGTATTATGCCTAATACTATCATTTCTTTATTATTTGACCCGACAGTGGTATCGGGAACCCAACATTTGAGACTGTTAAAAACTTACTTTCACGTACCTCAAGGCATTGCCTGAGTAAACTGCTCAAAAGTAAATGAAACTAAAGTAACGTATAATTAAACAATTTATTCATCCAATCCCAAATTACTCTCAGTAAACAAAAGTCGTTTTCCGTAATAAACGGGAAAATATTTTTGATGCTATTTCCGCCAATCGATTGGTTGGTTATTTTACAGTGTTTGTCTTACTTATCTATTCTTTTATTTTCTCTCCAACTTTCGGGAAAACTTCTTGGCGTTTAAATATTTGCTTTTCTTTTGCAGATATAAGGAAAAAAATAAAACTATTTTCTGAACGCAGTTAAATAAACTTTCTCACCTTAAACTATATTTATGAATCAATCTTTTTAAGAGAAATCACCCTCTAGAGGAGAACGAAAAAAATATATATATAAGAATTCGTTTCAAAAAATGTTATTCTCAGGATATAAATATTAATACTTTACAAAATTCCCGGTTTCTAGTACCTGCAGTTTTTACAATTGATCTGTCATATATCTGTCACATAGCTGCAAGGGCATGGTAAATAGAATCTCGAGCAGAAATATAATTTTTGGTGCAACGCATAAATTCTCGCAAGCTATGAAATTAATGCGAAATTTAAGTTTTCAGATAGTTAGATTTTGTCAATGTTCTGTTTCCTTTCGTATAATAAATGGCGGATACATCACGTAACATTCCAATTGGATGAAGAGGCTGAAATTTATTGTATATATATTAAAAAGGGGGCACAGTACCTTTAAGATGGTTGAAATTGCTGAAAACATAGCCATGTTCGAACTAATCAAACTTTAATAAAATTACAAAAAAGTGTTGAAATTTATTGGATTACATTTTGGACGTACATATTTGTAGATATATTTATTTTTAATGTGAGTTTGTACATTCAGTTTATTTATTCATGTATGTTAAATAAGACGTACTTTAAATATGACGTCGAGTTATGACGTGTGGCTCGTGTATGTGTATAAAAACCGGGGTAAGCCCAGTTACTGTTGCTTCTTCTGTTAAACTTGCTATGTTGTTGGTGTAAATATTACATCAAATAAATTATGCCCTGCGTTATAAATGGCCAACAAAAAGAAATGTCGTTTTCAATGTGTATTCGATTAACATATTTTAATTTATATACTGTGCAAAAATGAAAGGTTTTCTTTGAAAATTAATATTTTTATCACGTTTAGAAAATGGATATGAGTTTTAGATACGGAATGTATTGATTCACTGCGCGCAACATGAAACATAATAATATACACACAGGAATACAATGGTCATTGTAATATATTTAAAATACACCTATCTTTCATTTAAAACCAAAATATTGGTAAAAAATATTGATTAAACTTTTAAATACACATAAAATTTAAAAATCTCACATTTAAAAATCTCACATTAAAAGTTTTTTTTTCTTGAAAAACTAATTAATTTTTTGAAATTTCTAATTTTCTGGTATTAAGTTCTAGACTGTCACAACATATACAAATGGTCAATTTTTTATCAATATTTCACTAATAGTTTGTTAGTTAGAGTGTGCACAATGTTAAAATTTCCTGTTTTGCGAAAACTTAATTTTAAGTTTCACTATAATTTTTGCCTTTTATTTATTGGACTGAAATAGCTCAAAAGACTCCAGATGCATGAACAGAACCTTCTCTTAGAAGATTATTTTCATTGACTTTCTCTTCCTTCCTCCTTTTATCTATTCGAGCTCCTAATTCACTCCTATTTATCACTCCTATTTACCTCTCCTTAAAAGGTCCTGTGTCCCCTTATACAGAAGAGTGCACTTGCATTAAACATGGAGCATTAGACTGGCAATGATATGTCCAAAGTGAAAGAAAATCAAACGGGACAGCTTGTTGAAGCCAGTAGAAGTTAACGAAAGACTCTGGAGTTAGCCCAGGGAATAAACGTGTGGACTAGTTTGTAGGTAGTGTAGGAGTAAATATGACTTGTAGCCAGTGGACCAGAATTCGATATAATGCAGCCTGTATATTATTTTTTTTTATTATTCTATTACATCGCCCTCAGATCGCAGTTTTTCGAACATGTCTTTTTTTGATTACCAGTATTTTTTAGTATATTTTTGAGGACACCTTTTCTGTCACAAAAAATATAGAAGCTCCCCAGTTTGCATGAGTACAACACGTTAAACACGTGACTCGTAAAACGTTTAAAAAGAAGTCGCAAATATTAATGAATATGCTTACTTTCTCCAAAGCGGCAGGATTTGCCTTAGATGACGTTCGTCCATCCCCACCGCGATATTTGCTGGTTACTTTATTACGGGAGAACCGTATACAATATAACCAACATTGCTCATTCACAAGCATGTGAATAAGCAATGCCTTAGTCGGCAATCAATCCCCAGCTTAATCCGAGGGAAACTCTCGACTCTTTCCGCTATACAGTGTGGGTGAGTTTAATGAAGATTAATTAAAGATATTTCATGATGCTGTAATCAGTGGATGACTCGTGGATTTCTAATACTGTGTTTAGAGAAGATAAAAAAGTTATGAACCTGGTACTATTTTGCTAACGGATGCTGTTCAATGTAGTGTCCTTCGGACTGTAGCGGAACGTAAAACCTCGTGCGACCTCGTGAGATCCCTAGCAACATAGGGATTCGTGAAAACATCTGGAGGGTTTAAGAAACGATTAGTGTGTTCCCCATCGAGTTTTAACATTCTTTGATCTGGAGTCTTAAGCCCGCGCATCTCGTCATTCCCGAAAGCTTGGGGAAATCTGGGTGCAAAAAAAATCCTCGACCACCCTTGTGTTCTCATAAAGCTATGCTTTCGGAATTACAAAGCCGTCGGACGGGTTTGTAACCAGTTGCGCCGTGTGCGTGGCTCCATTCAATTACATAGGTTACGACTCATCACGGAATGGTTTGTGATTGGAGTCAGTTATCAGTTTCTTTTGAGTTGCTCCGTGTGCAGACGGCCTAATGGTCCGAAGAATACGGTAACTACAGTTTGAAATATGTGTCATGCAGAAAATACCGCTAAATAAAGGATTTTGTTAATTAGAATCTCGTTAAATGAAGGCCCCATTATACTTTTAACATAATTTTTTTTTATTTTCCATTTTTTTTTATCATTTTATTCGTTATTGAATTTCAAATTTATTATTTAAAATTCGTATAAATCCTTATCTAAGCTGCTATTTTGAAATTTGAATGTATTATTATGTGTTCATATAAAATTAACCCATTCAGCACCGCTCTATGAAGCGCATCGTCTAAATAAAATCTAACGTGTTTTTTAAGTACATTACTTGTCTCAATTGATGTGCAGTTTAAATTTTAAAAAATCTGAATTTGTATAGAATTTACGATAGGGTATAATAATTACAAGATTAAAAAGACTTTTTATATACCACGTTTTTAAATGTTCTGTTGAATCATATAAACTTGACAATTCTATGAATTAATAAATACTTTTTCAAAAATTTTTTTGATGAATTATCCCATCAACTTGAAATAAAATGAAGTTAATTGGAAGTTAACTTGCATTTGACTTGTTTGACTTGTTGCATTTGACTAGTTCTCTTTCCGGCCAATAGATGGCTGCACCAGTCTACAAAACAAAATTAACTGAAAAAAAACTGAAAATTAATTTAATTCTGCTTAAAGATGGCTAAAAGTATTTAAAAAATGCATTGTCATCGTGTTCTGAGCTATTCTAAAAGTTTCAAATGTCTAGCTAGTCGGGAAGTTAGTTAAAAATCGATTGCAAGATTTATAATAGACAAACACACACACAAACAAACACACAAGAAAGCAAGTTAATAAAAGCATGGTAAAAATGGGAAACTTAGTGACAAGTGGGTGTAACGCTTGTTTCTTCCGCATATGAACAGCCAAGCCGTATGTTACGCTAAATTCAAGGAAGTGAGCATTGAAATAAATATGCATTTTTAAAACATCATTGTCATTTTTAATCACGTATAAACATTTCCTGAGGCAGAACGTGATATCTGCTAAATAGGACGATTCCGATAATATTCTGCATGTCCATTTCAGGTAATGAAAATAAGTTCTTATTCTTTTGCAGAACATATTTTAAAGTTTCTTCGATAACATCTTTCATGATTTCAGAGTCAAAGTACATTTGAATCGGCAGTTTGAAGAAGGGGACGAATCCAAAAGCTGTTTTTGGTGGAAAATTTTTAAAAAAACTGTCTTATTTATTATTTTTTCTTCACTAAACTCTTATATAAGATTCTTTACATTCACACGCTATTCCAGTGCCTTTTAGAGCTTACAAGGAGCGTCAATATCAGGGGTTTCCAACTTACAAGTGTCCAAGGGCCGCAATCGAAAACACCTGTCTAGTGGCGGGTCGCAATTTAATCAGGACCATAGCCAGGATTTTTTTCTTGAGGGAGGGGGATTTGGAGGATTTGTGTGTAGTATGTACTAGGAAATTTTTAAACATTCGAGGATGAACCTCCAACAATGACCTTGATTTTAACTGGCCAACTTTCGTTAAATTACTCAAACACACACAAAAAAAGTCAAATAAGAAGTGGGTATTTAAATAAGAAGTGGGTCAAATAAGAAGTGAGGCGGGTATGGAATAGAACATGAGTGGACACCCCACTTTTCATGCAATTTGAGGAAAATCAAACTTTTTTGTAACTGAACAGCATTTGAAAACAATATAGATTTTTACAAAAACATTTTTCGTTAACTAAGAATATCTAAATTGATGCTGCAAATTATTTTCCTAGAAGTCTTCGCGGGCCGCCAGTTGGAAACCCCTGGTCTATATGTAAATAACAGTATGGAGAAAAAAAAAGGAATTTTAATTTTTTGGCGCTTGTTCCCTCCTGCAAACTGCCTATTCATTTGGAAAAGTTCATATGGAGATTTCATTGCCAATGCAACCCAGGTCTCTTGAAGTGTTGATAATTCCTCGTTTTCAATAGCCAACATTTCATTTGCTTTTTTCCAATTTGATAATTTCTTTTTGCTTTTCTTTTCCTTCAATTTGTCTCCTTCCATACTTGTATCGTTATCTGAAGTATCATTTGTAATGGGCCTTTTCCTCTTCTTACGCTTTATTTTCTTGTTCTCAAGATTTCTACCTTCCCGCTGTTTGACCTTTAGTTCAACTTGTCCAGAAACATCCACTGGAATCATTTCACCTAAATCATTATCTGCAATATTTTCTTCATCAGTTACCCGATTAGGATCTGGGGGGCAAACAGATAATGCTACTTTTATCTGAGTATTCATCAGAGTCCAAAGATTGCATATCTAAAGCTTGAATTGTCAAAATTTTTCTGCCATTTTTTAAGATAAAAAAAGTAGTTTTAAATAAACCACTCTAAATGAAAATGTGTTTGGGTACCACCTGATCCTTTATTCTTCACAGAAATAGATATAAAGATAATGAATCAGTAGTAATAAACGCGCGTTCCATACGGCAGACTGGAAGTAAAATCCAGTTTTGGGAGTCTCCCATTTTGGGATCTTTCAAAATAAGTGCTTAGAAATCAGTATTAATATATCTCATTTGATTTCCGCTCCAAATACAAGATTCACAGTGCTATTGCTGTTAATTTTTCGTCAAAAACAAGTCACTCAGACACACACACATACACACATATATATACAGTGGAATCTCGATCGATCGTTTTTCAAGGGACCGTTTGAAATGAACGATAAATGCGGGAAAACGATAGATGCGTAAACATAACAAAGGAATATGACCGTTGGGACTGGATAAAATGAACGACACATACGGAAAAACGATGGATCCGAAAACGATCGATCGAGATTCCACTGTATATATATATATATATATATATATATATATATATATATATATATATATAATGTCCAAGAACGTAGAATATAATTAAATATATTAATTAGGGTTAAAATTAGGCAAATTATCGTTAAACGGTAGTTTACTATTAGAAATTCTGTAATTAATAACGAAAATCCCAACAGATGGCGGTACTCTGCCTACATCTCGTCATAAGATTGTCCTTGAGCTCGACCAAAGATTGCGTCAACATCGAATGTTCAAAATCACGCGAGTCTGACTCACGAATGTCACAAGATGCTTCGCCTGCGTAGTTGCAGCTCGTGAAAAGAACAAAACATTGATTAGAGTTCCCGCCGTTGGATGAGGACGCGTGTCGTGGGTTGAGAGATTATTGGAACCTGGCGCGGATTGAATTGACTTTTAATTAATGCTAATAAAGCCCTTAATTGTTTTTAAGTCGCAGTTCTTTGCCACAGGCCTTAATGATGAATGCCTTTTAGGGTAATTACTTAGATAAAGAGTACGTGGTGTAAACACCGTGTCATATATATTTTTCTGAATTTGTTTGCTAATGTAAGTTGAATTTGTCTATTTTGCACATATTCACACGACTGTAAATAAAGGAATTTTAAAGTTGTCCTTCTGAAAATAATTCACATTATACTTTGTACCTTTAAGATACAAATAAAATAACGATTTGTATATATCTTAATATCACACTCAGGAAAAAATTATAATTGAAGGTTCCCAAAATGAAAGACTTGGCCCAATATGAGAGACTTGGAAAATAATAATATGAGCTAAAGTGAGAGCTTTTTTTAAATGGAAATGCGTTGTATGACACTTTGCTATTCTTGAGACATGTTTATTTTCATGTTCTAATATTTTTTTTTACAATATTTGTGCTCCAATTTCATGCGCTAAATATTATTTGATTTTTTGTAGAATTTTAATTCGTTGTTCAAACAGATTGTTGTTTTCAACAATCCATTTATAAATTAAAAAATATTATGTGTTCAGGCTAATTAAAAATAACTTAAAACAGATAGGGAAAGTTTGAAAATGATGGTAAACTAAAAATGAAGATAAATGTATTTAAAGTATTCAGGGCATTTTTATATTTTCCGATACAGATATAATTTTTAATTTGATAAAAGTAAGTTATACTTGCTAATGAGATAAAACAGGAACTTGCCGATTCCGAAAATATACTTTTATAATATCTAATTAAAAAAAATCATTTATCTTTCCGAAAATTAGCTTACTAACTACGCAATTAAATGTAACGGGGCTATGTAATTAAAGCACAAAATTCTAGACAATTTCTGGATTAAACTAATATGTTTTAATAAATATAAAAAAATGCAACTTAAGTTAAATTTTATCTCTAATTAACTAATTTCTGTGCTTTCAATTTTACGTTGGCTAATGTGAGAAATATTGAGCTTTTCTTGCAAATTATGATTTCTTTTCGTGAATTTAAAGGAAAAATAAATATCACATCTAGTCAAACTGCTAAATTTTGCTTTTGGTAATTTAAATTGAAAAAAAGTGAAGCAAATTTACAAAATTTCAATTTTGCAATAAATTGTTATATGTTACTATTGATTTAAGATAAATTGTTCGAGATATTAAAAAAAGGATATAATTATTTTTTGTCTGGAAAAATCTTTTTTCACCCTGAAAATTTTTCTTAAAGTAGTTTGATGACCTACTTGTCTAGACGCTGTTTATAGCACGTGGCATATTCAGACAATTGAACTCGAAACGTTAAATTTACTATCTGAAGTATGCATACGAATGATTTGAAAATCTATTTAAGTATTGTCTTTTATAGGGATGATCCACGCATAGATATAAAGATAATACAACAAAGTGTAATCTCGATCCATCGTTGTCATTTTCCGGTATGTGTCGTTTATTTCACCCAGTCCTGAAGATCATATTGCCTTGTGATGTTCCCACATTTATCGTTCAGTTCAGTCGGTCCCTTGAAATAAGATAGATCGAGATTCCACTGTATATCAAAATACCAGAATCAATATGCGAAGCATCTCATCTTGTCCTTCAACGGGAAGTTTCAAGGAAATGGATCATCATCCCTAGAATGATCTTATGAATGGAGTAATTATAGTAGTGCAGGGTATTTTAACTGTTATGTTCCCCGTATTCTTTTAGGTTAATTAGGTGAATATTGCCACATTCAACATTCTCATCGAAGCATGCCTGCTCTGGTTTTAATGCTAGAAGGCGGATTGTAGAGTCCAAATTCCGGTGATACTCCTCTCAAGGGGGTCCAGGACACAAAATTGTTCTAATTTTCGAAAAAAAAGTTGCATTAAAAATTTCTGTGTTCTTTTACGCTTAAAAGACGTTTAAATCATGTTTCTATCTTAATTAGAACAGGAGAAATTATTATTTTTTTTGCAACATTCCAATAGTAGCCAAGCGAAGTGCGTTTTTCGGCATGATGGGTTTTTCCCCAATTTCTCGTCTTTAAATTTGTTATAAGTCAAGAACCGTTAAAGATAAATGGTTGAAACTTGGAACAACTATTTCAACTATTTTACTTTAATTTGAAATTAGCAAATTTGAAAAAAAATATTTACTTTTCAAAATATGATTTTTAAAAAATATGCTACATCATTTTTTTTGTAATTTTTAATACACATATTTTTAATTAAAAAAAATTAATATTTAAAAAAAATGCTCAATCAAAATTAAAACATATATATTTCTGTTTAATTAAATGAAAAAGAATTGAAATTCGACGAATAATATTTCGAGTTATAACAATTTTAAATTACCACACTCTTTTTTATAATTTTAAAATAAAAAAAAATTTAAAAACATTTTGAGAAGTTTTATGAAGTGATTTTGTTTACAAATTATCTGGTTAACCATCGCAAAAAAATTCAAAAATTTAACTCAATAAATAGTTTTTTTTTAAATGTGTAACGGATCCCCTCAAGCGATCACTTCTCCGCAACGGATTTCTCCCGTCCATGATTGTTAGCGTTGACCGGCCGGTGCCACTACCAAAGAATGTCGCGTAGATGTTGAGTGATTGGAATAACGACTCGTAGGTAGTGATAGCAGTTTTATTAACAAACAACTCTCAATGCGGGCTGCCTCCATCTGGCAGGATACAGACTTAGCCTGAACACATAATATGCTTCCTGCCAGTCCATAGAAGGTCCCTCCATAGAAGGTCCTAGAAAGTAGTTAAACCGGAAAGATTACTGAAATTCTAAGGACGCTTGCCTAGAGAAGTTAAAATGATTCCAGAAAACTCCTCGAACTGGAAACAAATGTTACAGAAATTTAAAACAAGGGGAAAAAGCTTCAACAGTGTTTGTCAATGATGGCAATCGAACTCAGGAACTTCCAATCGGTAATGCAAGATGCTACCTCTCGGCCACGGATGATTCAATGGGAATGTTCAGTACGGCAATCTCTCTATTCTAAAAAAAAGTAACTCCCACTGCCATGCTTGACATGCTATCTCCTCCGAAATAGCTGGGGGTATGGGGTCGAGAGCGATTCCATTGGATGGAGAAATATGGGGGGGGGCCAAAGTTAGACATGTCTCATCTTCGTCGGACTTTCAGTTTTTTTTAAAATTTTATGTTTTGTGGGAAAATATTGACTTTTTCATCTTCAGATTACGATAACTTACCAAAAAATGATCGTAGAATTTTTATCTCTTTACAGTCTAATACTACAGACATTTCTCTTTCAAACTAGACCTCATTTGTTTAAAAATATATTAAAACAGATTAATATTTTCATCAAAAAATGAAACATAGTTTTTCAAGAAATATCGTCCCATATGTGTGGATGTAATATCGATGCTCCTCGAGTTTTTATCTTACAAAGAAAATATTTACATCATCTGGAAGCTGAAAGCTTTCCCATTCATATAAACTTCATTTGAAGTCTATCTTAAAATTTCGATTTTTCAGTGAATTTTAAAGCTGATAATTCAACAGTGATGAAAATCCCTTCGCATAAGGATTACAAAAGTAAATGGAGGGAAGCTATTACATTGTCCGAAAATCACCCCCATGTATCTCGCTATTAGCCGTAAGAGGAAAGATGTAAAAAATGATTTAAAACGATCTTTGTTGTCATTTTCATTTTTGAAGTTCATTTATTCAGTTTATTTTTTTTAAAAGGGAAATGTATCTTTTTCAAAATAAATACTTCATGTGCGAGCGTTATTTTATACTGAATTCTTGAATTTTTTTTTAATCTAAAGAGAAGCAGAGAGTGGCAACAAAGGTTAAACTCTCAAACATTGTTTTGCTGTTCGTGAAAGTTACCTGACATCAAGAAATGTTTGAAATTTATATTATATTTCTAATACATATCTTTATATTATTTAATTTTTTTATTGATTTATATTACTACTTAATTAATTTTAGAAAATATTTACATCATCTGGAAGCTGAAAGCTTTCCCATTCATATAAACTTCATTTCAAGTCTATCTTAAAATTTCGATTTTTAAGTGAATTTTAAAGCTGATAATTCAACAGTGATGAAAAGCCCTCCTTCAATAAGGGTGACAACAGTAAATGGATGGAAGCTGTTACATTCTCCGAAAATCACCCCTATGTATCTCGCTATTAGCCGTAAGAGGAAAGATGTAAAAATGATTTAAAACGATCTTTGTTGTCATTTTCATTTTTGAAGTTCATTTATTCAGTTTATTTTTTTTAAAAGGGAAATGTATCTTTTTCAAAATAAATACTTCATGTGCGAGCGTTATTTTATACTGAATTCTTGAATTTTTTTTTTAATCTAAAGAGAAGCAGAGAGTGGCAACAAAGGTTAAACTCTCAAACATTGTTTTGCTGTTCTTGAAAGTTACCTGACATCAAGAAATGTTTGAAATTTATATTATATTTCTAATACATATCTTTATATTATTTAATTTTTTTATTGATTTATATATTACTACTTAATTAATTTACTACAGCTCACTTTAGTACCGCTTAACAAAGGTTAAAACTCTCAAACATTGTTTTGCTGTTCTTGAAAGTTACCTGACTTCAAGGACCGTTTGAAATTTATATTTTATTTATAATACATATCTTTATATTATTTAATTTATTTATTAATTTATATATTACTAATTAATTTTAATTTAATCTAAAAAAAAGTAACTCCCGCTGTCGCCGCTGTCAAAAGTTTGTCATACTATCTCCTCCGAAACAGCTCGTGGTATAGGGTCGGGAGCGATACCAATGGATGCAGAAAAATGGGGGGTCCAAAGTTAGACATGACCTATCTTCGTCGGACTGTCATTTTTTTTATGTTTGCGGGAAAATGTTGACTTTTTCATCTTCAGATTACGATAACTCGCCAAAAAATGATCGTAAGACTTTGATCCTTTTACAATCTAAGACTACAGACATTTTTCTTTTAAACAAAACCTCATTTGTTTAAAAATATTTAAAAACAGACTAATATTTTCATCAAAAAATGAAACATAGTTTTTCAAGAAATATCATCCCATATGTGGATGTAATGTCGATGCTCCTCGAGTTTTTATCTTACAAAGAAAATATTTACATCATCTGGAAGCTGAAAGCTTTCTCGTTCATATAAACCTCATTTCAAGTCTATCTTAAAATTTCGATTTCTAAGTGAATTTTAAAGCTGATAATTCAACAGTGATGGAAAGCCCTTCGCATAAGGGTGACAACAGTAAATGGATTAAAGCTGTTACATTGCCCGAAAATCACCCCTATGTATCTCGCTATGAGCCCTAACAGAGGAGGGAGCGTAGCGAGCCTAGGGGCGAAGCCCCTAGTATATTAAAAAAATTACTTACAAACTATCTTTTGATAATGAAAGAGTTTACGATTCTTTGAGATCAGTGCTGAATAAAGAAATATCAGACCTGTGAGCTACATAAAAACATAAACATATCTAATAAATTATATAAACTATTGCAAGACCCACAACACAACATTACAGAGGAATGGAAAATTTTCCGGAGGCCACGTGAACTTAAAATAATTGTAGACATTATTCTGAAACTGAACGCATCCCAGATTATGTTCTCAACTGCCCTTCAATACTGGTAGCTCTGGAATGTATTGATAGTTTTCTTAAGGAGAAACTCTACACGGGCAAATGTCTTCAAATAGCTTAGTAGTATAGTTTAATTATACCACCCGCGTGGACCAACACTAAGCAACCAACCAATTGAAAGTGGCGTCGTGTTACTATTTGTAATTATTGGTGTATTGAACACACATTCATTAGAAGCTTTAGGTAGCCTTAAAGACTTATCATTGTTCTGAGCGGAATAAAGTAGCTTTATGGCTTATAAACAAACGAATACAACTGACAAAGAAAAAATAACTGAATATCTTATCTTATTATAAATGAAACTATTTCTAAAACAGTTAAGGAATTAAAACCTTTGAACAGTTTATTTTTTTCGTCATAATGTTAATACTTAGATTATCCGGTAATTGTATAACATCGATAATCGTGAGCTCAGAGTAATATCTTTTTACTAAAGTTTTTAACTGTCAGCTTATAGGCTAAAGTAATAGTTAATTTTTAAAATTAATTTTATAAGTTCATTGCGTAAGGAATTATCAGTCAATCAAAAATAAATCAGTTTTTTTTCCAATCATAAAAAAAAGTGCATTTTCTCCTCATAAAATTAATACAATACTTACAATACAGGATTTAACAAGTTTAGTGTAAACGACCCATGCCTTTGGATAATGTGAAATCCCCATTTATCACCAATTTTGTTGTTAATTGAAGCGAATTCTGTGGCACATCTAGTTTCAAATTTTGCAATGAATTGTAAAAAAAAAAATAACTAAAACTGAATATACTAAAAACCTCCGAAAATGTCACTTTTATGGCAAAGGGCCTTTATTTAGATTATCTATCAATAAGAAAAATCAGGAGTTCGGTATAACAGATTTTTGCTGGATATTTCCAATGCCTTCTAGTAGTTAACACACAGCTAATGCCTTAAAAAATGTAGGAACAAATTTTCTTTACATACTCAGTTTGTAAAAGTTTAAAGAATTATCAATCAGTGATAAAAACACAGAATATTTTCCCCTTAAAAGAAGTTCCTCCCGAATAACACAAGATTTAATTACCTACAATGAAACGGCCCCATACCATTGATCATAATAAAATTGCTAATATTTTGCCGAGATTGTTGTTAACCGTAACACAAATAAATACACGTTCGGTTTAAAATTTTATGGGGCATTTAATACTCCAAAGCATACATTTCTGAATAATATGTCTTTGAAACAGCTGTGAATCACTTCGATCACCATAGTTTCAATGAAAAGGTCATAAAAATTTTATGCTGAAATCGCTAGATCATTCTGACAGGTATTTATTGGTTTCGAATAACATATTATTACTGTTCAATAGCTTGAAAGAATTCAGTGGCAAATGAGATTGTTTTTCAAATGTGTTGAATAATTATAGTGTTCTACATCAATAATACTGTGATGATCCCGATTCATACCTTTAAACATCTGTGTTCATTTATTAATTCAATATACGCCGTATGTGTTGATTAAAATAAATGTGCGTTTATTCAACAGTAGTTTTTTTTTGAGTTATCATATGCATAATGGAAGTATACTGTGTTTCGAGATGGAGCATATAACTTTGAACTCTAATAGAATGGACATAGTGATAGATGAAAAATATTCTTGAACAAAAGTAGTACAAAACTGGAAGATTTGTGGCATTAAAACTGTCAGAATATATATCCACGGCATTGGGAGTATCTCACCAAAATGCCGACATGGATTCAAGACCAGTACGAGTATTAGTACGGCGAAATTCCGAGATGGATGTGCCAGTGCAAATGTTATTCTAAGACACTGATGTTTATAGCAGCATGAGTGTCTTACGAAATTGCTGACAGAGATGTCAAAGCGAGTACGAGTATCATACCAAGATTCCGACACGAATGTCAATGCCACTACGAGTTTCCTGCCAAGATATTGACATACATGCAGATTTCAGGATGAATGCCGTAACAAATGATACATGTGCATGCCAGTGTTATACCAAGATGCAGGCAGGGAAATCCATATCAGTACGAGTATTATACCAAGATTCTGTCAGGAAGGTCCATGGTAGGATGAGTATCATATCCAGATATTAACATAGATGTTCATGCTCGTAGAAGGTTCTGACGTATGCATGCTAGACCGAACATCACACTAAGATGCCTGTATGTATGATGGTCATGCAAGTAGAAGTGTCGTTCCAACAAACTGACATAAATGTTCATACCAGTACAAATGTCATATGAAGATGCCGACACGTCTTACTAAGATACCGACATGGAAATTCATACCAGGAAGTGACATTCTAACCTGACTACATGTGTAACACATCTCAGAGCACTAGCTCCACTATTCCAGTTTGCTTTGTTTGCCAAATTTCGTTTGCTCAAGCGTATTGCAAACACACTGAATTGTTTCTTGTAAAATGACTTCAAAACAACTTCCAACGGAACTTTTATTTTTCTTACGTACAAGCCACTGATGACGATATGTAAGATACCGATAAGTAAATGACACGTTTTTCTCTTCCTGGTCAATAGCATCAGGCTTAATTTGTAATTATTGTAGTATTAATTCTAATGGTTCTCAGTCTTTGATATATGTACTCAAACTGAGACCAACAACAATATCATTCAGTTCTTCCAATTTTGTTTGATTTTACGCATTGCTCTAGTTTCCGTCATATGCGTTCAGAATATATTATTATAAAATATAAAAAAAAATTACTACCGATAAAAATTAAAATGTACCCGAGTCAGTATATCACTGCCACATTCCTTTTTTCACAGGATATGTTTTTTATTGAAATTTTAATGCAATACTTATATATTAAGTATTAAAATTTATACATAAACTTCAAAAATCAATGAAATAAACAACTTTTCAGTACAGAACGACAAAAGAAAATTATCTTTTTTATTACAGAAACGTGTTCTTTACAGTATACCAGCTTTAGTACTTTCTTTAAACTTTCAGCACTGATCGCTGAATTGTATGAACCTGCATATTTATTATTCAGGACATGCCGTTTACGTCAAATGAAGTAGTTTATTCTTAATATCGTAATCTTCAAAGTTCTTCCAAGCTGCGTATAGTGCCCCATTTAAATTCCATACTTCTTTTTGTGAAATATTGATTTTTGCCGAATTCGATGCGTGACTTGTAAAATGATGACTCCTATGTATTTCAAACTCTGGACAAAAATTTCCTAAATAGGTTTTCCTTGTTCTTTCATTAAAAACAAATAGTATAGGAAAATGTAAGTACACAGAGATTTATTGCACGGGCGGTAAACGATGCAAACTTATTTAAGGAAACATATCACATAGTTTGGAGTTTTGTAATTCTGCCTTGGGTTTTGTTGTTGTATTTTCAGTGTATGAAATAAATAGCAATGCTAATACAAGCTATTTAAGTTCAGCCGAACTTGAATAGCTACTTGAGTTTCTACACACAAAACTTAATACTTACTTGTAAGGTCTAGATAAACTGCATATGAAGACATTACACAGAGCTTATCGCATAAGCTTGCAGAAAATACAGATACAACATAGAGGTTACATACACCGTTCATATATCACTCATTCTTTTCAACAACGTCATATCTCAAAATTCGGCAGTCTTTAGTTATGCCTCTTTTCAGAATGCCCTGAATGAGTAGTATATCCCTGTAAGATCGTCATATCTAACTGCTCAATATTTAGCCACTAGAGGGCAGAATTATTATTTATTTTTAATACATTTCAACGTACTTTTAAACTTTAACGCGTTTTGAGATATGACGTTGTTGAAAGGAGTGAGCGATATATATATATATATATATATATATATATATATATATATATATATATATATATATATATATATATACAGGTGGTTATCAAAATAATGGAAACACTAAGAAACATTATGTAAACCTTTATTAATACGGCCCAGGATAACCTTTGTCATGTAATACCCCCTGATTCACCGTGGAATTGGATTATACAAATCATGAATAGTGTTTAAGAATATATTTTACCATTCTTCAGGGGAAAATCATGAAAGTTTCGTCCACTATTCTGTTTGACAGAGGATTTTTTTTCCGTGCACTCTGTGTGCTATCATGACTTTCGATAACATAGCTCGAAAACCCCCCATTAGCCTGGGGTTTGGAGTAACAGATACACCAATTTAAACGCGCTCCAACAATTTGCTCCTTTCGCAAGGTCTGCAAGGTTTGGTATTGTACGCTGTTCCCCACAAAAGCACGATGTCCTTAGCTTTATTACTGCTACCTGACCGTAGAATAATACATACACTATATTACATAAAAGAATACCGGTGGCCAGATTTGCTATTTAAGGAATACGAAGCACATTCATAAACACCACTAATATTGATAGGTGTTTCCATTATTTGATAACCACCTGTATATATATATATATATATATATATATATATATATATATATATATATATATATATATATATATATATATATATATATATATATATATATATATATATATACAATTTAATAAGCCATGACAGTTAGTTTGAATTCAACATCTGTAACTTCAATTCTTTGTATTTAACAATTTTATTTGAATGCATTTAACAAGTTCTGAAACTTCCATTATCCGAAGTGAAAAAGAAACGGACTGCATTGATTTAATATGAGTATCGAACAAGTAAACATATTCGTTATTATTTTCTTATGAATACAATTCTTTATTTGTTTTCTATCTCAGAAATGGATTTACTCTTATTATAATTCTAGACTTAAAAAATGTAAACTGCATTAGAATTCATAAATATTATTACCACGTTCGACAACTATATTTTGAATGTTTTTTCACCATTAGATATCTATGAAAAATATTATGAATCTGATAAAAAAAAATAATTTTAAACATAAAAGTATAACTACTAAGGGGAAAGAAATGTTATTAAAAAACATAAAATTTTTATAAATTCATCAGCGTTTGGGCATTGTGTGATCTGAACATTTGTCATTAAAAATTTGCATTTAAATAAAATATTAGTATTATATTAACAATAAAGTATTCTTCATACTAAAGATGTGTCTGGCGTGAATATTTTATCCCTCCATTACCTTAGAATACCCTGCAGCGAAAACTCTGAGGATAAATAGAATTTAAATGAGACGTATATCTATTTTTTATCTGTTGAGAAAATAGAATAAAAGGCCTTAGTACTGCTACTACAAAAACTTCAGAGATTGCATAGGCTATAGGCATATTTTTATCTATTAAATTTTTCATATATTGCGATAATTATTACATGTTTTTTAAAGGTTGAAAGACATTTATAAAATTTTATGGAAATAGAAAAATTTTGATTCATTGTTTGTTGATTCACATTAAAACCTGAAAATTTAAGATTTTTTTTGTGCATTTCCGTATTCACCCCTATCTCATCATATTGTGTAATTCTTTTTCAAGGGACTTATATATCTATATCTATATTTATCTATCTATCTATCTATCTATCTATATATATATATATATATATATATGTGTGTGTGTGTGTGTGTGTGTGTGAAATGTATAAAATTTTTTAATTTATTCCCTGTAAATTTTCTTTCCCTGCCGTGATTAGGATGGCATTACCGAATTCCGTTCTCACGAACCCAGGGATATATTTCATAGCCTCAGCAATCTCTGGGTAGCATCGAAATCATCTGAACCTTGGTCTATGCCCAAATAAGGAGATCTTCCTATGCACAACTCATGCAGCTTGCAAACAAACATCTTTTCTCAGCAATTCTGAATCGCAGATTATTTCTATACGCTAGCCCAGAACACACTCGGGTGCTGGCTGCTGAAAAGATGCACGTTTTAGATACTGGAAATAAATTGCTTATTCCTGAATTTGATTATATATATATATATTTATTTATTTAAGGTCAGTGTCTGTGTCCTATCTCCAAGCTCTCGAACACGTCATCATTCAACAAGATAACGCAAGACCGCATATTACCCGTCGTGTCCTGACCTATCTTGACACAGACGATGTTCCACTGCTGCTAGCACGTTCTGCAGATCTCTCAACCATTAACATTATCTGGTCATGGGTTTTTGAGATACTGGGCCGCCAACGCTCTCCAGCCACTACGATTGAGGAAGTGCGGCATAGATTTGAAGCAGCATGGAATGGATTTCCTGTATCTGTCATTCCAAACCCAGCTGGACTCGATGCCTAACCGGGTTAGAGCCATTTTAGCTGGCAGAGGCAGCATATGTACGGATTTTGGATCCTCTATACCCCCAAATTGCCTACAAATTTAATCATGTTTTCTTCCTACTATGCTGTATACGTACACTAAGTAAAGTTTTGTTATTTGCTTTCCTTCCTGGTGTTGTAACTTGAATGGCCAGCAGTGTATATATATATATATATATATATATATATATATATATATACACCATTTGTCGATAAGTATCCAGACGCTCAGTGGTACGGACTCTGAGATTCCTGAGGCATATATTAATATGATGTTGGTCCTCCTTTTGCATCGATGACAGCCTGCACACGTCCGTGGAAACTTTCCACCAGTTTTTGATAGGTGTCCACAGGAATTGACTTCCAA